>MCJB01002670.1:36534-117349 GCA_002018475.1 Nicotiana obtusifolia | reverse complement strand
GGGGGGGGGGGGGGGGGGGGGGCTCCAGCTCCTACTTGAGGATGAGGGCGTCCTATAGTTTCTCCTGTCGTACCACTAGCGTGTCCAGTGGAGGATCCAGTCATTGAGGAGGAGGGTGAGGTGCTTGCAACTGAGCCAGCCCCGACATATTTACGTCCGCGCTGGGATTTCAGGAGGTCATGGGTCGTATGCTATAGTTCATGGATTCTATGATGCATGTTGGGTTATTTCCAGGGGGCCCAGACATATCTCATAAAGGAGGGGGAGTACAGACCCCTACAGCTTAGGCTCCAAGGCACACTGCTACCGTATATCAGACCCTATGTGCATTACTTGTGGGCAGAGCCAAGCCAGTAGCAACGGTTGTACCAGAGCCTAGACTAGATGCGATCGTCAAGCCGCATAAGTTGTTGGATAGATGGACCAAAATCTTCATGTCTTTGGCGGTGAGCGACGTAAGGACCCCCATGATTTTATGGACCATTGCAGAGACAGGCTATAGAACATGAGAATATTGGAGTCCAACGAGGTGGCCTTCACAGCATTTCAGTTAGAGGGCAGGTCCCGTAGATGGTGGCACTCCTATCTTCTTAGTAGACTAGCGGGTTCACCTCCCTTGACTTGGGATTAGTTCACACGTCTCTTTCTAGAGAGATATATTCCACCCTCTTAAAGGGAAGAGCTACGGGGTCAGTTCGAGCGGCTCTAGTAGGGTCAGATGTCTTTGACCAATTATGAGGCGAGATTCTCTGAGTTGTCCCACCATGCACTTATGATACTCCCCACCGACACGGAGAGAGTGTGGAGGTTTATTGCGGGCTTGCATTATGGTATTTAGGTTACTATGGCCCGAGAGGTGGAGATGGGGACTTCTTACTAGCAGGTTGTGGAGATAGCCCGATGGATTAAGGGTATCCACAATTAGGGCGATTGGATACGACAGGGGAGAAGATGCCTCGGTATTCTGAAGGATTCAGCGACGCCCCGTCTAGGGCATAGGTCAATTCGTGAGGGGTCAGTCTAGTAGACTGACTTATACAGAACCACCGCCTTCTCAGGATGCACTAGTGTGGCCCTATTTCAGTGCCATTCTAGAGGGCTCTTACCGTCGACCGACTATTCAGAGTTCTTCTAGTGGGTATTCAGGTTCCCAGGGTCAGACTCGGGGTCAGTCATCTTCCGCACTGAGAGGTTGCTATGAGTGTGGGAGCTTGGTCACATGAGGAGATCTTGCCCCATGATTTGGGGCAAGGTAGTGCAGCAGGGCCATCTGCTCATGATTACCGCACTAGCTGCCGCACCGGCTGCCTGGCTTGCCAGAGGCGAAGGGCAGGTGGGTAGGGGTCTCCTAGAGGTGGAGGCCAGTAAGGTGGCGCTCCAGCTAGGTTCTATGCCTTTCTAGCCAGATCAGATGCAGTAGCCTCAGATGCCGTGATCACAGGTATTATTTCTGTCTGCGGTAGGGATGCTTAAGTACTATTTGATCTAGGGTCTACATATTCATATGTTTCTCGTGAGTCCTTGGGTCCTCTTGTATATGTCTCCATGCTAGTGGATGATTCTATTATTGTGGATCAAGTTTACCATGAAATCAGAATGAATTTTCTATTGCTCGACATGACCGACTTTGAGGTCATACTAGGCATGGACTGGTTGTCTCCGTATCATGCCATTCTTGATTGCCATGCCAGATTTGCCTAGATTGGAGTGGAGGGGTTCATTTATCAGTGCGTCTAGTCAGTTTATCTCTTTCTTGAAGGCTCGACGCATAGTCGAGAAGGGTTGTTTGTTGTAACTAGTTTATGTTTGAGATACTGTTGCAAAGATTCCTACGATTGATTCAGTGCCCGTGATGCAGGAGTTCTCTGATGTGTTTCCATTTGATTTACCAAGAATGCCACCAGATCGTGATATCGATTTTAGTATTGATTTGGCGCCAGGTACCCAGACTATCTCTATGCCACTATACCGCATGACTCCGAAAGAGTTGAAGGAACCGCTTGAGGAGTTGCTACCAATGGGGTTCGTCAGGCCGACTGTGTCGCCTTGGGGTACATCAGTGTTATTTCTGAAAAAGATGGATGGGAGTGTGTGAATGTGCATTGATTACCGCAAGTTGAATAAAGGTACCATTAAGAACAAGTACCCGTTGCCACGTATTGATGATTTGTTTGAACGATTGCAGGGTGCCAGGGTGTTCTCTAAGATCAACTTGAAATCTGGTATCATCAGCTGAAGATTCGTGCTTCTGATGTTCTGAAGGAAGCTTTTCGAACTAGATATGGCCACTATGAGTTTCTAGTGATATCTTTTGGCTTGACCAACGCCTGAACGACATTTATGGATTTGATGAACTGGGTGTTCAGGCCATATCTTGACTCACTTTTCATTTTGTTCATTGATAACATATTGATCTACTCGCGTAGTATGGAGAAGCACGAGCAACTTTGAGAGTTGTGCTTCAGACATTACAAGAACAAAAGCTATATACTAAGTTCTCCAAGTTCGAGTTATGGTTAGATTCTGTTACATTCTTGGGGCATGTTGTATAAGGTGAGGGTATTAAGGTCGATCCTAGTAAGATCGAGGCAGTCCAGAGTTGGCCTCGTCCTACCACAACGACTGAGATCAGGAGTTTCTTGGGGTTATCAAGTTATTATCGTTGGTTTGTGGAGGGCTTCTCATCTATTGCAGCACCTTTGACTAGATTGAGCCAGAAGGGTGCTCCATTCTGATAGTCCGATGATTCTGAGGAGAGCTTTTAGAAGCTCAAGACAACAACTTTGACTACAACACCGGTGTTAGTGTTGCTTTCTGGTTCAGGGATGTATAATGTGTATTGCGAAGCTTCATCTGTTTGTCTCGGTTGTGTATTGGTGTAGGAGGGGCGAATTATTGCATATGCTTCACGTCAAATAAATCCCCACATGAAGAATTACCCCGTACATGATTTGGAGTTGGTCGTGGTAGTTCATGCTCTCGAGATCTGGAGGCATTATATTTATGGGGTGTCCTGTGAAGTTTGCACCAATCGTCATAGCTTGCAACATTTGTTTGAGTAGAAGAATCTTAATTTGAGGCAACGCAGGTTGCTTGAGTTGCTAAAGGATTACGATATTACCATTGTTTACCATCCGGGCATGGCGAATGTGGTTGCAGATGCCTTGATCATAAAGTGGAGAGTATGGGTAGTTTGGCATTTATTTCAGCAGAGGAGAGGCCACTGGTTTTGGATATTTAGTCCTTAGCTAACAGACTTGTGAGGTTGGATATTTCAGAGTCCAATCGAGTTCTTGCATATGTTGTGATCTTCATTAGTTGAGTGGATCAAGGCTCGTCAGTACGATGATCCGCACCTTCTAGTTCTTAGAGAGACGATACTATGGGGTGGTGCCAAGGAGGTTATTATCGGCGAGGATGGTGTTCTGCGACTCCAGGGTCGCCTATGTGTTCCTAATGTTGATGGATTGACGGAGAAGATTCTAGAGGAGACATAGTTCTCGGTATTCTATTCATCCAGGTGCTACAAAGATGTATCGCGACCTGAGGAAGCATTATTGGTGGCAGCAGATGAAGAAGGACTTAGTTGAGTATGTAGCGAGGTGTCTAAGTTACCAGCAGGTTAAGTATGAGCACTAGAGGCTAGGTGGCCTACTCCAGCAGATGGTTATACCGGAGTGAAAATGGGAGCGGATCATTATGGATTTGTAGTTGAGTTGTCGTGGACCTTGAGGAAGTTTAATGCCGTTTTGGGTCACTGTCGACAGGCTATCCAAGTTGGCAAACTTTATTTCAGTTGTGACTATGTACTCTTCAGAGAGATTGGCCCATACATTCAGGAGATTGTCCGGTTGCATGGTGTGCCTGTTTCCATCATTTCAGATAGAGGCCCTCAGTTCACTTCGCATACCTGGAGAGCAGTACAGAGTGAGTTGGGCACCCGGTAGAGCTCAGCACAACCTTTCATCCACAGACCGACGAGCAGATGGAGTGGATAGTTCAGATTCTGGAGGATATGCTCAGAGCGTGTGTGACTGACTTCAGAGGGCAGTGGAATTAATTCTTGCCTTTGCCTGAGTTTTCTTATAACAACAGTTATCAGTCCAGCATCGAGATGGATCCATTCGAGGCTTTATATGGTCGGCGATGTCGTTCACACATCGGATGGTTTGAGCCTGGCAGGGCTAAGCTATATGGCACCGATTTGGTGAAGGATGCCTTGGAAAAGGTCAAGTTGATTCATGAGTGGCTTCGCACAGCACATACCAGATTGAAGAGTTACACGGATCAGAAGGCACGTGATTTAGTATTTATGGTGGGCGAGAAGGTTCTCTTGAAAGTCTCGTTGATGAAGGGTATCATGAGGTTCGGGAAGAAGAGCAAGTTGAGCCCAAGGTTTATTGGCCCATTTGAGGTGTTAAAGTGAGTTTGGGAGCTTGCTTTGCCTCCTAGTCTATCAGGAGTTCATCTGGTCTTCCATGTGTCTTTGCTCCAGAAGTACCATGCCGACAGGTTGCATGTGTTAGATTACAGTATGATTAAGCTAGATGAGAGCTTGGGTTATGAGGAGGCGCCAATTGCTATTATTGGCATTCAAGTTTGTCAGTTGAGGTCTAAGAAATTTTCTGCGATAAATGTCCAGTGGAGGGGTCAACCAGTCAAGGAGAAGACTTGGGAGGCGGGAGAGGACATGAGGAGCAGATATCCACACTTATTCAGCAGTCTAGGTATGATTCTAGGCCTGTTTGAAGACGAACATTTGTTTAAGAGGTGGAGGATGTAACGACCCGACCGATCGTTTTGCTTTCTAGATCCCTGTTTCCCTAATTAATACTTCCCATATGTGCTTTTACTATTTTATGACTTGCGAGGATGGTTGGCCTAGGTTTGAAAGGGGTCGGGTTGAAATTGAAACACTTAGTTCCTTAATAATGGCCTATGACTTGAGTCAACGTTTTGAGTAAACGACCTCGGAACAGGGATTCAATGGTTTCAATAGATTAGTATAATGAGTTTGGACTTGGGCGTGTATTTTGATCGGGTTTCGAGTGATCCGGGAGCGTTTCAGCGCTTGATTTTGAAAGTTGGTTCATTGAAAATTTTATAATTATTTAAATTTGGTTTTAAGTAGACTTTAGTGTTATTAAGGTCCATTTAGGATTACGAGCTCGAGAATAGTTCCATATGGTGATTTATGACTTGTACGCAAAATTTGGTGTCATTTCGAGTAGTCTAAGTATGATTCGGCGCGTTCGGATCTAGCTGAGAAGTTTGAAGTTTATAAGTTGATTCAATTTGGTTTTGGGGTGCGATTCTTAGTTTAGTTGTTGTTTTACGTGTTCTGAGAGTTCGAGCAGGTCGGGTTTATGGTTATGGACTTGTTGGTACATTTGGACGGGGTCCTGAAGGCTGGAGTGCATTTCAGACCGCCTAGAGTAAGTCCAAAACTGCTGGTGTGCTGGTTTTGATTTCCTTCTTCGCGAATGCGGAAGGACCTTCGCATTCACGATGGAGGATTTGGGGGCTGGGTGATGTTGTTCTTCGCGTTTGCAAAGTAGGGGTCGCAATCGCAGAAACTTGGTACCAGTGGCCTTCACGTTCACGGTTGGCTCGTTGCATTTGCGTAGAAGACCTGGGCCTAGGCCTGGGCAACTCAGGTACCTTTTGCCTTCGCGAGTGGAGGCACGCGTTCACAATGAGAGGGCGGTTCAGTCCATCGTGTTTGCGAGTGTATTCTCGCTATCGCGAAGAAGACTTTTCCTGGGTTCATGAGTTTTGCCTTCGCGATCGCGAGAGCTTGTCCGCGATCATGAAGAAGGCAGACCTGGGCAGTGACTTAATAAAAATTGGGATTTTGGCCATTTTGTTCATTTCTTTCATTTGTTGGTCGATTTTGAAGCTGTTTAGAGAGGGATTTTTGCCTAGTATCTTGAGGTAAGCGTATTCTACACAATGTGAGTTTAATGCCTAGATTATAAATATATCTTAACATGGAAACTGTAGAACTTTTAGTATTTTTTTTAAAAATAATCTAGGTTTGTATAAAAATGGGATTAGACCACGAAAATGGTTATGGAATTGGGTAGAAATTATATATTTGTGTTCATGAGGTTATGGGTACTAATTATTTACAAAACTTTCTGGAATCCGGGAAGACCGGGGGGTGAATTTTAGGAATCTTTCAAATTGGGTTGGGTAAACACTGTAATAGTAAAATTATGAACTTTTGAGCAATTATTGATTACTTTATACAACCTTTGACTAGTAGTTGGATTGTTCGGCACCGACTTGAGACTTTTAGAGTGATTTGTGGACGGGAAAATGGACTTGGGAATGAGGTAAGTCTCTTGCCTAACCTTGTAAGAGGTAAATAACCCCGTATGTACTTAAATTATTATTTGCTACCAATTATGGGTGCTATGCACGCACGCACGAAGTGACGAGAGTCCATGCGTAGCTAAAATTCATGTTATGTCCGGGTAGACATAGGCCTTTATTGTGCTATTATTTGCACTATTTGAACTAAACTTGCTAGTTTAATTGCTTGTATTAATAAGTAAAACTTGGTTAAAGATTATGTTAAATCAAGCTTCATCACTTAGAGATCTGGCGGAATGTTTAATTATTGATGGAAATTATATTCTCATATGGGCTTACCTTGGAGTTATAATTACAATTCGTAATCCGAAGAGTTTCTCTATTCCTGTGGATCAGGGCGAATGCCACGACAATATTTATATATATTATGGGATGCATCCATGGATCGGGCCGTACAACCTCGGTAGTGTATGTACACGATTATTGTGGATCGGGTTGTACGACCTCGACATAACTCGTGCATGTTGTCACTTGGAGTCCGATTATACTTGATATGTCTCTCGTGACTTGAGTATTTATAAATACATGTTGAGCCCTTACTTGTTGAGATTAGCATGTGATATTTGGGGACTTTTAATTATTATTTTGTTAAAGGATCATCTAATTATTGCCTCTTATTCCATTATCGATGTTGTATTTCATGCCTAAATATTCTTGTACATTATGTATATTTCCCACTAGTAAGTGTCGATGTCGACCCCTCATCACTACTTCTTCGAGGTTAGACTAGATACTTACTGGGTATACGTTGTTTACAGAATCACGCTATATTTCTGCACATATTGTGCATGTTCTGAGGCAAGTGCATCTAGAGTTCGTCCGGGCGCGCATCCGCATTGCCCGAAGGTTTAGTGGTGAGCTGCTTCTCATGCTCCATTCTGCAGCACCTAGAGCCTTCTCTTGTTAAGTTTTATCATTCCTATCTATTTTGTTTCAAACAGTGGTTCTTAGAGAGTTTTGTATATTCTGCTAGATACACATGCACTTGTGACACCTGGTTTTGAAAAATTGTAGTAGACACTTGTCACGACCCAAGCCGGAGGGCCGCGACGGGCACCCGGACCCTACCTACCGAGTGCCGACGTACCTTTCATCAAACTTCTCTTATTTTCTATAAGGACCGACGAGGCTAATATAAATAGCAAACGATAGTCAAAATCAGCTTGAACTTTCCGATAGTAACATGTACATACATATATAATATGGCCAACAAGGTTGCAATGAAAAAACTATACAACAAAATACATTTGCCGACAAGGCAATCTCACTATACACAAGTCAACCTCTTGTCTATTGTCTATGAGCCTCTACAAGAAGACAAACAATGAAACCTGTGTCGGAACAGGGCCCCGACATACCCAAAATGCCTATGACAAAATGCGTACCAAGACCACAACAACTCTGAAGGATGGATCTCGCCAATATCCGCTAAACTGGGCAGCCTACTGTTGTGGGGGAGCCTCGTCTATATGCCTGTCCGGACCTGCAGCACGACATGTAGCGTCCACAGATAAAAGGACGTCAGTACGGATAAAGTACTGAGTATGTAAGACGGGAAAGCATGACATAAGAACAATAACATGTATCGGGATAAGAACATACAACCTGGACCATCTGAGTGCCTCTGAGGGCGACTAACCATGAAATGCCTGATGTGCACATGCATATACTTATATCCTTTGTAAAATCATCATATATATATATATATATATATATGTGTGTGTGCCTCTGTGGGCCTCTTCGTCATCATATACATGTGCCTCTGTAGGCCTCATCATCATCATACCCAACTGATCAGTGCTTGCACAATAGGTGCCATACCCGGCCGACTATAGCGCGGCTCGGTGGAGTAAATTAGCTGTCGACTATAGCGCGACTAAATAGAGTAAAACGTACACATAAGTATAGTTGCACAATAGGTGCCATACCCGGCCGACAATAGCGCGGCTCGGTGGAGTAAAATAGATAATGCATGCTGGACTCATAGGAATCACACTATCTGAACCTTTCAAAAATGACGTAACATCGAAGGAACAACATACATCAATCCTCTCATAAGAGGGGAAACAATATAGGCACTCCTAACTTCTAAGAGTAGAGTAT
Source organism: Nicotiana obtusifolia (assembly GCA_002018475.1). Classification (NCBI taxonomy): domain Eukaryota; kingdom Viridiplantae; phylum Streptophyta; class Magnoliopsida; order Solanales; family Solanaceae; genus Nicotiana; species Nicotiana obtusifolia. The sequence goes on along the minus strand of MCJB01002670.1, from coordinate 108,868 downwards.
CTTTGGGGCTCGTTCATTGCATTGTGTATAATCAGAGTCGTACAAAAGAAGAAAAGGGACAGTCTCACATACCTGGTATTCTCTACGCCAATTTCAAGCTACGCACTGTCACATTTCCTTAGTTTACAATGAAAGAAACGATTCTATCGTTATCCTCTAAATGTTATAGTTACATCAACCACAGCCCTAAATTTATATGGTGTTTCTCCACACCCTTCTTCCTCCAAAACTCCACAACAATAGTAGTAAGACATGCAACCCAACAGCACCCCTAGAGAACCACAACCCAGTCCATTACCAGTAATTAACTTGAACCCATGGCTTCCGATCACCATCCCGTGGGTTTTTACATGCATAGAACGAATTCTCAAGAATTCCCAGGAGAAAAGGTGTATGAAGAAGAGCAGTAACTTACCTTGCATGTTGGATAACTCAACCCTCTTCCTTGGTTCTTCAACCTCTAGGTTTTACTCACAATTAGGGCTTGAAGGAGAGGGGAAATTGATTAGGGCTTGTGTGGGATTTTGAGAAGGGGGTTGCAGGGCTCTCTATTTCGTTTGGCTTTTAAGGTTGGAAGTAAAGGTGAAATGTCTGGGTTATAACCCTTTAAAAAGGTTGGTAATTAAGTGACACACGTGTCTGACGCTTCACGTCTGCGATCGCATTTGCGTCGCAGAACCAACATGCGGTTCGCATTCTGGGCGCGAATCTCAGCCCAAAAATCTGTCTCACTCTGCGACATAGGAAGTCTGGTTTGAGGTCCGCATTTGGGAAATGCGACCGCATACTGACCGCATTCCTGACGTAAATTTCTGCCCAGAAATCTGTTTCAGTGTGCGATACATTAGACACGATATGCGGTTTGCATTTTAGAAATGCGATCGCACTTATGACCGCATTTATGGCACTGATCTTTTTCCAGAAATCTGTCTTGGTCTGCGATTTGAACGTGAGAAATGCGGCTCGCATGAGGGTTTTGCGGTAGCATACCTAGCTTTGCAAAGCCTTTTGCTCTTTTCTTGACTTTTTGAACTCTTTTCCGGTTCTTAGGCCCTTATATGCAGACTATCTTACGGCGCGATCTAACGTACGAAATTATGGGTTGTAACACTCTCCCCCCCTTAAGGACATTCGTCCTCGAATGTAATGGTCTTACGGGGATTTTACTCATTGTGGGTTCCGGCCGAGTTTCCCCCAAGAGTATACAAACTTATGGACATGTACATTATCAGCATATTACCATTTTATATTAAGAAAGAGTATTTTCAAGTTATTGCTTACCTCGTAAAGACGTTTCTCCCTTCAATGTGTTCTGCATTCTCCTGGCACCCTGATTATCTCTATTCTGGAACAGGTAAGGGTACTTGCACTTCATCTCCTCCTCTGCTTCCCATGTCATTTCTTCCGTATTCTTGTTCCTCCACAATACCTTAACGGAAACTACATCCTTTGTTCTTAGCTTGCGGACTTGTCGGTCTAGTATAGCCATTGGTACTTCTTCATATGATAGATCCTCTGTGATTTGTACATCTTTGATAGGGACGACTCGAGAAGGATATCCGATACATTTTCTTAACATCGATACATGGAATACCGGATGGACAAGTTCCAGTTCGGAGGGCAATTCTAACTCATAAGCCACACGTCCAATTCGTCAAAGAATTTTATACGGACCAATATACCTCGGACTCAGCTTACTTTTCTTCCCAAAATGCATGACACCTTTCATTGGAGAGACCTTCAGGAACACCCAATCACCAACCTCAAACTCCAGGTCATGACGTCGGACATCGGTATAGGATTTTTGCCTGCTTTGTGCCGTCTTCAATCGTTCCTGTATCACCTTCACCTTCTCAATGGCTTGGTGAATCAAATCTAGCCCCTATAACTCTGTTTCACCGACTTCGAACCATCCAACTGGTGATCTACATCTCCTCCCATATAGTGCCTCGTATGGGGCCATCTTAATACTGGAATGGTAGCTGTTATTGTAGGCAAATTCTATGAGTGGAAGATGGTCGTCCCAATTTCCCTTAAAATCTAGAACACATGCTTGTAGCATATCTTCCAGTGTCTGAATAGCACGTTCAGCTTGTCCGTCAGACAAATTAGTCTGCGGATGAAATGCCGTGTTGAGGTTCACTTGGGTACCCAAACCCTTCTGAAAGGACCTCCAAAAGTTAGCCGTAAATTGAGCTCCTCGGTCTGATATAATAGACACCGGTACACCATGAAGTCTGACAATCTCCTTGACATACAGCTTCGCATAGTCTTCAGCTGTGTAAGTTGTCTTAACTGGCAGAAAATGGGCACATTTTGTAAGTCGATCAACTATCACCTAGATGGAGTCAAACTTATGATAATAACGAGGTAATCCCATAATGAAGTCCATATTAATCACCTCCCATTTCCAGGTTGGAATCTTTATATTCTGAAGCAATCCACCGGGTTTATGATGTTCTACCTTTACTTGTTAGCAATTGGGACACTGGGCTACAAATTCTGCAATAGACTTCTTCATGCCATCCCACCAATACTGCTCCTGGACATAATGATACATCTTTGTCGAGCCGGGATGGATGGAATATCGAGATTGATGAATCTCATTCATAATCTTCTCTCGCAACCCTGCCACATTAGGCACACATAATCGGCCCCGGTATCTCAATGCCCCATCTCCTCCAATCTTAAAAGCCGTAATTTTACACTGCTGAATGCTCTCTCTCAATCGTACTAAGATAGGATCTTCATATTGCCGTGCTTTTACTTCGGCTACCAAAGATGATTCTGATGTATTATGTACAGTAACACCTCCGTCATCAGAGCCTAATAATCTGATTCTCATATTGGATAGCTGATGAAGCTCTTTAGTCAACCCCATCTACCTGCTTCAATGTGTACTAAGCTTCCCATTGACTTACGGCTGAGAGCGTCTGCCACAACATTGGCTTTACCGGGATGATACAATATCTCGACATCATAGTCTTTCAGTAATTCGAAGTTCAAATCCTTCTGATTGATGATGTATTATAAACTCTTGTGATCTGTGTAGAGTCAACATGGACGCCGTATAAGTAGTGCCGCCATATCTTCAAAACATATATTACTGCAGCCAATTCCAAATCATGGGTTGGATAATTCTTTTCATGCTTCTTTAATTGTCTTGATGCATAAGCAATCACCTTCCCACGCTGTATCAATACGCACCCCAAACCTATACCTGAGGCATCACAATATACCACGTAACCTTCTGTTCCATCGATCTTCTGAGTTCCGACACTAATACCATCATCAGATATCACATGGCCAAGGAATGCTACTAAGTTCAGCCAGAATTCACATTTGGAGAGCTTAGCATATAACTTATGATCCTAAAGCGTCTGTAATACTATCTGCAAGTGGCCCACATGTTCCGCCTCTGAACGGGAATACACCAGAATGTCATCAATGAATACAATCACAACACATCAAGATAGAGCCTGAATACAGTATTCATGAGATCCATAAAAGCTGCTGGGGCATTTATTAGCCCGAACGACATCACGAAGAACTCAAAGTGCCCATATCTTGTCTGGAAGGCCATCTTTGGAATATCCTTCTCCTTAACCCTCACCTGATGATACCCTGAAAGTAAGTCAATCTTGGAGAAATACTTGGCACCCTGGAGTTGGTCAAAAAGGTCGTCAATTCTTGGAAGTGGATACTTGTTCTTTATAGTAAACTTATTCATCTGTTGATAGTCGATACACATCCGTAACGACCCATCTTTCTTCCGCACGAATAGGACCGGTGCGCCCCAAGGTGAAGTGCTAGGCCTAATGAAGCCCTTATCTAGCAAGTCCTTCAACTGCGCCTTCAACTCTCGCAACTCTGCCGGGGCCATTCTGTATGGAGGGATAGAGATCGGTTGAGTGTCAGGCAACATATCAATGCTAAACTCAATCTTCCTTTCAGGAGGAAGGCCTGGGAGTTCATCTGGGAAAACATCTAGAAATTCATTGACCACGGGAATTGATTGTAGAGTAGGCAGCTTCACCTTCGCATCCCTAACGAGAACAAGATGATAAATATAACCTTTTGAGATCATTTTCCTTGCCTTAAGATAGGAAATAAACCTACCTTTCGGCGTAGCAATGTTCCCCTTCCATTCAATGATGGGTTCACCAGGAAATTGAAACCTAACCATCTTCGTATGACAGTCAACATTTGCATAGCATGAGGCCAACCAGTCCACTCCCATTATCACATCGAAATCAACCATTTCTAACTCAAATAAATTTGCCGAGGTTTGACGACTACAAATCGTCACAGTGCAACCTCTATATACCCTTCTAGCAATCACAGAATCTCCTATTAGAGTAGATACCACAAGGGGTTTGCTATCAATTCAGGTTCAATGCCAAATTTATTAGCCACAAAGGGTGTAACATATGATAATGTAGATCCCGGATCAATCAGCGGATATACATCATAAAAAAACATAGACAATATACCTGTAACAACATCTGGAGACGACTCGAGATCATGTCGACCTACTAGAGCATAGGTTCGATTTTGAGCACCACTCGAACTCGACACTGCACCTCTACCTCTACCACGACCTGTTGACTGCTGAAAACCCCGTGCTGGAGGTCGAACTAATGAGGAAGAACCAGACACAGATCTAGTAAGCTAAGCCATACCATCACCTCCTCTGTTAGGACAATCCCGCATCATATGGCCAGGCTGTCCGCAAGAATAACATGCATCAGAACCTCGACGGCACAGTCCAAAGTGGGCCTTGCCGCACTGATCACAACATGGTGTTGGGGGTCTCGTCTGGCTAGTATCCCTGTGATGTTGCGAGCCTGAGGCCCGCAAACTCTGACCTGGACCAAAATAGGTAAATTGATCATATCGAGGTCTCTGAAACTGTGGAGGAGCACTAGCTACAGGTGGCGCCGAACTCCTCGAAGACTAGGGCTTGACGCTGCCTCAAACGTCATCAGAATACCTTGCAAATATCGCCCTCTTATGCTGGCCCCTATCCTGCTCCCTATCTGCCCTCTGCTGGCGCTTACGATCCTCTAGGGTCTGCGCATAACCCTGAATACGGGAAATATCCATGCCCTCTAGCAAGGAGGCTGTCGTGCACTCATTTATCAGATGTGGTCCCAGCCCATTCACGAACAAATGAACCCTATCACTCATCTCGGCCACCATATGGGGAGCATACCTTGCTAAAGAATCAAACTGCTTACTGTACTCTCGCACACTCATATTACCTTGTCTAAGGTTCAAGAACTTATCAGCTCTAGCTCGTCGTATCTCGACTGGCAAGTAGTGACGAAGAAAGGCCTCAGAAAATTCCTTTCACACAGCTGGAGGAGTGTTCGAACCCCTGGATCTCTCCCAACTATCATACCAGAGAACCGCTAAATCCCGTAGCCGATAAGAAGCCAACTCTACTGCCTCTGTATCACTAACATGCATAACCCACAGTGTACGATAAACCTGGTCAATAAAAATCTGCGGGTCCTCCTTGGGGTCTGATTCGGTAAACACTGGAGGGTCTAAATTAATAAAATCATGAACTCTCATCCTAACTGGTTTATCAGCAGCACCTGTATTATGCCTCTGAGCCTGAGCAGCTACCAAGCTAGTCAATAACTGCAAAGCACTCCGCATATCCTGGTCTGTAGAGCCGAACGGAGGAACTGGAGGTGCTGGGTGCCTCCTAATATCCTCTGGATGAGACGGAGTAGATGAGGTATGAGACGGCATCTCGCTCTGAGCCTCACTTTTGCCTGCTCTGGCTTGGTGCACTTGACTGGTACCCTCTCCCGTAGCTGTATCAAGCCGTCTACTAATTATTTGCTTCCTAGTCGAAGGCATCGCTGAAGGAAAACAGGGTGAATATTAGAGACGAACACTTAAGACTCAACTCTACTCACGATCTAGATTTAGGAAGAAGGTAACAACCCTAGATGTCATGTAGCCTCCTGATTATAAATGTGGCGCGCTACACACCCATAATCAAGACTATACTAAACACGGCTCATGGAAAATCCCTAGGACAGACTGGCTCTGATACCAAGTTTGTCACGACCCAAACTGGAAGGCCATGACTAGCACCCGACCATACTTCCCGAGCACCAACGTACATTTTATCTAACCTTTTTTATCATCTTTTAGGGCTGACGAGATCAATATAAATGGTAGACATGGATCATGGATGACCAACAATAAAATATGATGGCATGAACATACATAACATGGGATGACCAGACAATCAAGAAACTATATATAAGGTACGAGCTACCACGCTACCATGAAAGACTATACAATAAAAACCGGCCAACAAGGCATACCAAACTATACATGAGTCGACACCTGTTTATGAGCCTCTAAAGGAACATAAGTACTGCAACATAGTCGGAATAGGGTCCCGACATACCCATAATGTCTATAACAAAAATGCATACCCAGACCACGACAAGTCCGGAGGAGGGATCTCGCCAACCACCGCTGAACTGGACAACCTACTGTGGTGGGGGAGCCGCACCTGCCTGTCTATCAGGACCTGCAACATGACATGCAGCGTCCATAAATAAAAGGACGTTAGTACGAATAAAGTACTGAGTATGTAAGGCAGGGAACCATAAGTACGAACAGTAATGTAAGTAGGGATAGAGAATATACAACCTGTAACATCTGGGTACCTCTGAGGGCTACTGACATGAAATGCCTGATACATATGTATATATACATAAACTTTTAAAACATACACCTCTGTGAGCATCATCATCATCATATCATACCCGGCCGTAATAGGCTCGGTAAAAAAGTACCCGGCCATCATAAGGCTCGCTAGAATCGTACCCGGCCACGTGGAGCTCGGTAAAACCCAACTGATCAGTGGTTTCACAATAGGTGCCGTACCCGGCCAACTATAGTGCGGCTCGATAGAGTAAAATTGATACATATATATAATGCATGCTCGACTCATGAAAATACGTTCTAAGCCTTTTGGAGTGACGTAAGGTTGGTATCCTCTGTACACGTTATTAGGACTAACTCTCCACCAAGAACCTTATAAGAATCAGGAAGTACCAACAACATTGATAACATAAGAACAAGAGAAGCAACATTAACGTCAATCATTCCATAAGAGGGGAAACAATGTAAGTACTGCTAGCTTCTAAGAGTATAGTTTCTTTGGAAGCTCGTTCATTACATCATGTACCATCAGAGTCATGCAAAAGAAGGAAAGGGAAAGCCACACATACCTTGTATATACTGCCCCATTCTCAAGCTATGCAACTGTCACAATTCCTTAGTCTACTATAAGAGAAACGATACTATCGTTATCATTTTAAGCGTCATAACTATTATGTATCGACCACAACCTATTTTACGATGAAATGGACAGCACCTCCCCTATATATATAAATTCACACAATTCAAAAAAATCACCAAACAGCCATAACAACTTCAATACTAATCATATTGAGCCTCCCAAAACAGTCCACGCACAAGCTAATCACTTCATATATACGATGGCCACCGTAGTCGGGTCAAACGACCCGGAAATGTTACGAAGAGTTTATACTCAGTTGTAAGCATATCTATTTTGGACTGCTTTACATGAGTAGTTCCCTTGTGAACGGTTTGAAGAGCTTCCCAGATTTCCTTGGCAAATTCACATGCCGAGATACGATTATACTCGTCTGGTCCAATACCACACACAAGAATCTTTTTTTCCTTGAAGTTCTTCTAAACAGCTTTTCGGTCAGCATCATTGTATTATTTTCTTGTCTTTGGACCAGTCCTTGTTCCCTCTCTAATAGCCTTCACAGGGATAAAAGGACCATCACAAATCATACATTCTTGTTTTCCACCAACCATAATATTGGTCGTTGAATCTTGGGGGTCTATAGGTTGATTGTCCTTCCTCGAAGTTTGATGGAGCAGCCATGATGAAGATCCTTTCTATGTGTTTAACTTTTAGAAAGAACCTGCTCTGGTACCAATTGATAGAAACTAGGAGTCCACCAAACAATATAGAGAACAAGGTTCTCTATCTGTTCCCAGAGTAAATAAGAAGAAAGTAAAACCAAACAATATAAGGAACCAAGTTCTCTATCTGTTTCCACAGTAAATAAGCAGTAAATGAAGAGCATGCGATATTTATGTAGAAAACTCCTTGCTCAAGGTATTAAAAACTACGACCTACCCTAGTAGGATTTCACCTCCACTAAATCGAGTAAACTTCAGATTACAACCTATTGCAATCTAGGAATTAAGCTCTTAATCCCTCACCCCTTACAATAACTCTATTGTAATCCCTTTGCAATAACTCTATGACGAAGCAACAAACTTTGACTAACTCTATTCAAGAAACCAAACCAAACAATGGTTGAAATATGTCCTACAAATACACTTCTAGAAAGTAAAGTAGGATTACAAATGAAGAATAAAATGACAAAGTCTCAACAAACCTAAGGACTTAAGATATATTCAATCCCTAGATCTGTTCCTTGAGGTTGTAGCAACTTTGTTCTTAAGAGGGGTGGTGGCTAGCAATGATTTTTGGATTTGCTAGTGTTAGTTGAAACCCCTTGCCTCATGTTGATAACATATGATTGGGGTCATGAGAGATGATGCAAGAGAGTGCCCTTTAGTTTGGCCTTAGTAAGATATAGTTGCGTTGTTGTACTACGCCAGACATTACAGTGCAACATCTTTTACAGCTGTAGAGTTGACTGCACGACGACCAAGGGAACTGATTCACACCCGATCCCTATCTAGTTCCTCGAGAATATTTGACCGTCATCAAAATATGAAATAACCTATCTGCTATCAGTCGGTACAATGCAACAGCTTTTACAACTATAGTGTTAACTGTACGACGGCCAAGGGAACTGATCACATTTGGTCCCTAATGTTTGGCAGATCATCAAAACATAAAACAACATAACTTATCAATTTTCCCCTTTTTGATGATGACAAACCCAGAATTGATATCCTCCCTCCTCCCCCCGAAAACCAGATTCCCACATGTTCCCCATATGGATCAGACCGATATTTCCCTTGAGAACCTGATTCCTTACATGTTCCCCCTACGGATCATACCGATAATCAACATGACAACAACAATGCAATGTTTCCCTTGCGAAACAGACCAGTAGACTAATCTTTCACGCATAACACAACATATACTTTGACAACCATGAATTCTGACCCCCTTGAACTTCCACTTTTGGCATCATTGAAAATATTAACAAAAAAAGCACAAGCAAAAAGAAGTTCAACAGCATTAACTCATGTCACTTGGGCAACATAGCATAAATAGTAACAGGAACGACAAGTGAATATCATTGTGCAAATATAAGCCAAACATCATCCAAGGAAGTCAACAATGCCATAGGAAGCGATCTCAATCCATAAAGCTCCGATCTTTGAAGAAATTCCCAAAAGTCAACTCAGGCTCGTGTGCCCGAAATTCGAAACCGATGCCAAATTCGATGACCCATAACCTGTCGAGTCCTAATACATAATTAGTTTCGAAAATCGAGTCAAAATCGAAAGTCAAAATCCCAAAATACTCTCTTAAAGTGTAGACAAAACCCCAAATTTCCTTTCAAAATTCTAAGTTTTAGGTGGATAATTAATATATAAAACCTAATCTAAGTGAAAATCAATTACCTCCAAGGTAATAGTGAAATAATTCTTCAAAATCTCCTCTTCTCGAGGGCTAGGGCTCATAATATAAAACAATGGGTAAAATCCCGAAAATGGCATCATAAATATTCTGCCCAACAGTATACATCACGATCACGGGAAAGACATCGCGCTCGCAAAGCCCAAATCAGCGTCACCCAGAATTATTTCATCGCGAATGCGATGACCAACTGATCAGTCCTACACGAACGCGAGCAATATATTGCGAACGCAAAGGCCTACATCCCCGAGCAGGCTACTTCTTCTTCGCGAACGCGCCCACACTCTCGCGGACGCATAGCATCTGACCTCAAACCTATGCAAACGTGACTGCCATCTCGCAACGCAAAGAATAGAAATCTAGTGGCCGAAGTTATTCTATGCGAAGGCGACCCACTAATTGCGAATAACATCAGAAATATCATAAGAACAACTATGCGAAACAATAGAAAATAGTCTGAAACCACTTTGAATCACACCCGAGCCTCACGGGACCATGGCCAATTATACCAACAAGTCTAAATACATTATTTAAACTTATCCAAAGGCTCAAATACTACAAAAAATATCAAACCAAAAATTAAAGATCAAAATCGTTCTCTTAACCTTCAAACCTTCACTCTTTGTCGAACTTGTCCAAATCACACTTAAACACTCCATAACATAACCAAACTTGGCACACAAGTCCCAATCAACTAAATTAACCTATCCAAGGTCTCAAAATCACAGTAAGAGTCAGATAACACCGAAGTCAACTTTTGATCAAACCTATGGACTCTTTAATTTTTCAAATCACCAACTTTTGACAGATAAGGCCAAAACCTTCTAGGAACATCTGAATTCAAATCCGAACACATGACGAAGTCCAGAATCACCATGCTAACCTATTGAAACCATCAAATCCCGATTCTAAGGTCGTTTACTCAAAAGTTAAATATTGGTTAACTCTTCCAGCTTAAAGCTTCCAAATTGAGAATCACTCCTCCAAATCAATCTCGAACATCTCAACATCGAAACCAACCATACACGTAAGTCATACTTCAGCATATGAAGCTACTCAAAATCTCAAACCCTTTAACTAATTGCTAAAGTTTAAAACGACCCTCAGATTGTTACATACTCATGTATCCACTATGTTGCAGTATTCTGTACGATCAAATCAAAAATCCAAATAAGGATTTCTTGTTCATGAGAAATTGTATGAAGGCTTTGATTGAAGGCGTATGGACTTATTATTTAATTATGAAGATTTGACGTTACCTTGATCTATTACAGGCTCTTTATGTGCCTCAATTTCTAGAAATTTGATTTCTCTTTCAAGCCTTGGTATTTCTGGATTTGATTTAAAGTTTGGAAGTGGATGTTTTGATTTATACAAAAATGCTATTTTTATGGTCTAACATTCTTTTTTTATTTTTTGATTTAAATAAGGTTTTTATTAATTAAAAATAGAGTACAAAAGTGGAGGGGGACATGGACCTTACCTCCCAAAAGAAAGTACATGTATTTATGGTCATCTTGAAGTGTTGACTATAAGTACCTAGGCACTAGTAAGAGGTTAGACCTATTGTAATGTGACGATTGTCTATTTTGTAATACACAGTCGTATGTACAAATTTTCCTAGGTCAGCTATACAAAAAAGTACATATGTTCCTATTGTGACCAAATGATTGTGAGATTTGGTCTTCCCTATGTACCTCTGACAAAAATCAGTGCTATAAGAGTTTTGCAAAAAAATAGCAAAAGAGCGCGAGTTATCTTCAATTGCGCTTTGTCTCCTGATGCAGGGAAAGACAAGTTGAAGATATCTATCCATGTGTGTCTTGAGACTGCTTGGTGGAGTTTTTGGTTGTGGTTGTTTGTGACTATTAGTGTTGGGGCTGCTACTATGATGTGTGTGTGTCTTGTTGTGCTTTGGGTCATTTATGTTGGTGTTGGCTTTGGCATTGCTGCTGTTTGTGGTGCAGTTGTTGTTCCTGTTGATATTGTTGCTACCTGTATGATGGAGTTGAAGCGAGGTAGCCCAGTGAATGATGCTGAATCTGTTGTTGAGTCTGCTTTGATTGCTGTTGTTGGCATTCCTACTTGTAGTATCTGTTGCTGCTTGTTTCCTTGCATGATGTGGTTTATTTGCATTGCTGCTGTCTTGATTCAAACTGTTGCTGTTTCTGCTGATTAATTTGGCTAACGTGCATGGGGTGCTGCCTGTGATGTTGCTTCTGCTACTGTGGCCATTTGAGGTGTATTTCTGCTGGACTGGAGGTTGACTGGATATAGTGCTGCTATTTCTTCTGCTGCTTCTATTAATGTTGCTTTTGCTTCTGCCACAGGTATGGTTGGGATGCTTGTGTTTGTGAAGAGTATTGTGGGTATAGGAACATGATGATTGATGCAATTGCATTAGACTGAGCACTCGAGGTGCTAATACCACACAATGCAACCGCGCCAATAATCTGGTCCTATGTGGACAGCTGCTTTTAAGAGGTCTATTGTTTTTGTGTATTTGTTGGCAGTGTTGTTGATGTTGTATGCTTGGTTGTGTTGAAGGCTTGAAATGTTTCCTTTTTCCTACTTTCATGTGATGATTTTCCCTGTTATTGTTAGTGAGGATCCTGAGGTTCTTGCTGCTGGTTGTGCTGCGACTTATTGGTATTGTTGTTTTTCCTTTTTTTGGCCTTGATGTTTTCTGCCTTCCTGATTTCTGCTAGAAGTTGCACCTCTGCTGTGATTCTATCCCCTTTAGAAATTGCTGCATTTGTGGGAATATGGTCATATCCTAATCAATTCTAACATCATTGTTGGTGGCATGGCTGCTGTTGCTGAGGCAAGACAACTGCTGCTTGGGTTCTAATCTTTGTTTGTCACTGGTGCTGCTGCTTTCAGTGGAGACACTACTATTATCACTGGTGTTGTTGTTCTAACTTAGCTGCTCAGATAGCTGCCTTTTACTGTCTGTGTTTCTACTATATCCCTGCAGAGCTAGCAGAAAAATTATAGAAACTGCTGCTGGTCCTTTTGTTGGCCTTGGTGTTCTCTGCCTTCTGATTTCTGCTGGAAAGAACATCTCTGTTGTGTTTGTATCTTCTTTAGCCTTTGCTGCAGCCGTGAAGATTTTGTCATAGTATGATCAGTGGTGTTGTTACTGAAACAAAATAATTGCTGCTTGAGTTCTATCCTTTGTCTTTTACTGGTGCTGCTGATCACACTGGAGGCATTACTATTGTCACTGGTACTGTTGATTTCAATTGGCTGCTCAGTTTGCTGTCTTTTGCTGTCAATGCTTCTGCAATATCCCTGCAACATTATCCAAGAAATTATGGATAAAGGATGAAGTTGCTGCAGTTGAATATCCTGTGAGCTTGTGTTGGACTACTTCTTGTTTGGTGCTAAGGTTATGCTCTGTGAAGGGGGAATTCCTTCTGCTATCCCTGCAATCCAGTCTCTGGTGCTGCTGCTCTCAGTTGGTTGTTCAAATTGCTGACTTTTGCTGTCAATGCTTCTGCAATTACCCTGCAAAACTAGCCAAGAAGTTATGAAAAAAGAGTGAGGTTGCTGCAATTGAGTATCTTGTGATCTTGTGATGCACAGGTTCTTGTTTGATGCTAAGGTTATGCTCTGTGAAAGGAGCATTCCTTTTGTTATTCCTGCAATCCAGTCCTCCTGCAAAACTAAAACAGTCATCTCATGAGAATAAAAGGATGATTTCAGCCTGTTCTTCATCCAACCTGCACATAGAAGCAGTTATGGCTGCTAGGAAGTATTGCAGATGAACTCATTTTTCTACTGTTATACCAGATTTTCATCCCTCTCTGTTCATCCTTGTGCTCATTGTTGAGGTCCTGCCCTGATATGTATTGACACAGTGTGCAACTTGTTATTTTGCTACCTTCACTCTTATGTATAGGCATTGTGATTTATCAGCATTCAGGATTCTTCTACCTATTGAGTCAAGTTGGCAGAAGTGGTGACACTCAATTCTTCCAACTTCCAGTGCATAGTTTGCTAGATGATCAGCCACCTTGTTGCCTTCCCTATATGTGTGAGTTACTATTAGTGTGAGGGATTCTTTTAGTTGGAGAATCTCTTCTACTTGGTCAGTTATGCACCAGGGTGGTTTCCAAATGCCATTTATGATGTTGTTTAGTAGCATGGAATCTGTTTGCAGCCATATGTGAGAAAAACCTTGTGCTTTGCAGTAGCTCAGAGCTTCAGTGATGGCTGTTGCTTCTGCTACTGCGTTTGTTCCCTCTGTTCTTTCTGTGCCAAGTGCATATAGTAGCTCCCCTGTTTCATTTCTCACACAGTATCCTATTGAACTTCTTCCAGGATTTCCTTTTGATGCTCCATCAGTGTTGACCTTTACCCATCCTTGCATGGGGAATTCCCATATGACTTTACTGAAGTTTAGTCTTAGGGTGTAGTTTTCCAGCATGTGTAGGAGGTCATGCCATTTGTGTGGGGCATTGATTCCTAGCTTTCTGGTTTTGACTAGGGCTTGTAGTGCTGTGGAGATTTGGTATATAACTCTGCCAGCTGAGACTGGTTCTCCATGGTTGTAGCTATTTCTTCTTTTCCAGAGTTCCCATACAATGCATGAAGGAAGTGCCTGCAGCACTGGTTTGATTCTGTTGACTGCTTGTGTTGTCCAACATTTAGTTATTGCTTGATGGAAGGTAAGTCCATCGAGTGCTATTCCTGCTCTTTGCAAAAAGTATTTTCTTACCTTGGTGGCAGTGTTGGAGGTGAAGAAGAGATGTACCTTGGTTTCTTCCTTTGGTTCAGTGCAGCACCAACATCTTGAAGGCAGTTGGTAGCCCCATCTTTTCATGAGGTCGTCTAGTGGCAATTTTGCCCTCCAGACTCAGCCACATGAAGAAAGCAATCTTGAAAGGAAGCCCTTTAACCCAGATCATCTTATATGCTCTTCTTGGTTCTTCTCTTCTTCTGAGGTATTCCCAAGCAGTTTTGACTATGAATTGTCCTTGGTTCTGTAGCATCCAGTATGGGATGTCTAGAGTGTCTCTCATGTTTGGAGGCTTTATTGAAGTTGCAATGTGTTCTACCATTTCTTGTGGCAAAGATTCTGACAGTTGTTGCATATTCCAATTATCATTTTGCAAGACATTATTCACATTATGAATTGATTCATCAATTGGGAAGTTTGCTGGCACTATGAAGTAGAGTGCTCCCAGTCTAGTCCAATTGTCATACCAGAAGAGTGAGGATCCCATTTTGATTTGCCAGGTGATTTGATGTTCTATGATCTCTCTGCATTCTAGCATTTTCTTCCATGTTTGTGATCCTCTTTTCCATGGAACAATTACTGCATTAAGTTTTTTGCAGTATTTTTGACACATGTATGCACTCCAAAGGCTGGTCTTAGTTTTGAAATTCCACCACAATTTACAGAAGAGGGCCTTGGACATGCCGTGTAGGGATCGAAATCCTGCTCCTCCTTCCTCACAAGGAATGCATAAGTTATTCCATGAAGACTAGTGTCTGCTATTACCTCCCACTGTGCTACTCCAAAAGAATTGTGCAAATAGTTTGTGAAGGTTGTTGATTACTTGCTTTGGAGGATTTACTGATGATAGTAGATGTACTAGCATGCTTTGCAATACATGTTTAATCAGTATAGCTCTGCCTCCAATTGAGAGTAGTTTGCCTTTCCAGGATTGCAGTCTGTCTCGTACCTTATTAACTATGTTTTGATAGTATATGATCCTTCTTCTGGAGTAGTATATAGGGCAGCCTAGGTAAGTAAATGGAAAGTCCTGTCTTCTGATGCCTGTAATTCTTTCTACTTTTGATCTTACCTCTGTGTTAGCCGAGTGATGCATATAAATGGCAGATTTACTTTTGTTGATTAGCTGACCTGAGGCTGCTTCATATGCACACAGAACCTCCATTATCAGTTGTAGTGAGGTGGCATCAGAAGACGAGAAGAGGATCATATCATCTGCAAAAGACAGGTGATTGATTTTTGGACTCCATTTGGGCATTCCAAAGCCTCTGAAGTAGGGATTTTGGTGAAGTGCATTTATTCCCTTCGAAAGAGCTTCAGCAGCCATGATGAACAAAGTAGGTGATAATGGATCTCCTTGTTTGACACCTCTTGTCGATTTGAAGAAACCATGAGGTTGACCATTGATAAGGATTGAATACCAGTTGTTACCTATGATGTCAAAGATCATGCCAATGAAGGCTTCATTAAAACCCATTTTCCTTAGAATTTTATTCATGAATAGCCAGGATAATCTATCAAATGCCTTGGTCATGTCCAACTTGATGACAACATTTGGCCCTGTTCTTGTTCTTTGCCCTATGTAAGTAATGATTTCCTGTGCTAGGAGAACATTTTCAACTATTGTTCTGCCCTTCACAAATCCTGATCTTGGGAGATGAGAGAAGGTAGTATAGCCAGCATACTTTCATGTATGATTCTCGAGAAGATCTTATTGATGAAGTTGCTAAGACTTATGGGCCGCAAGTCAGAAAATGTCTCTATCTCCTTTTTCTTAGGAATAAGGACCAAATTTGTGTGAGTTACACATTTTGGTAAGTGTCTTCCTGAGAAGAAAGCTGCGACCATGCTTTGTATGTCCTCTCCTATGATTCCCCAGCAAGT
Organism: Nicotiana obtusifolia; assembly: GCA_002018475.1. Lineage (NCBI taxonomy): Eukaryota > Viridiplantae > Streptophyta > Magnoliopsida > Solanales > Solanaceae > Nicotiana > Nicotiana obtusifolia. The sequence goes on along the minus strand of MCJB01002670.1, from coordinate 92,537 downwards.
TTGGTAGAAGGAACCTGTGAAACCATCTGGTCCCCCTGCACTCTCTCCATTCAAGCTAAAGACAGCTTGCTTGGTTTCTTCTTTTGTTGGTATTCTGGTTAGTTCTGCATTCTGTTGTGTGTCTATCACTTGCTGTGTGTTGTCCAGAATCCTGAAATCAGAGGGAGTTATTCTTTCTGTGAATTGATCTTTGTAGAAGTTGATGGCTTCTTCCACTATTTGTTCCTCCTCCTCAATCCAGATGCCAGCACTGTTTTTGATTCTTCTTAACTGAAGTCTTTTCCTTTTGCCATTCACTTGAGCATGGAAGAATTTGGTGTTTCTGTCACCATCTTTAAACCAAGCCATTCCTGCTTTTTGTTTCCAAAATTGTTCTTCTATAGCTAGGTTCCTGATCATCTGTGTTTGTACCTTTTGTAGTCTTTCTCTGTTTTGTGCAGTTGGTCTTTCTTCAAAATGTTTTTCATGTAATAAAACCACTTCTTCCATGCTTGCTATGTTTTCAAAAATATCTCCATATGTTGCTTTTCTCCAAAGGGATAGTGCTCTTTTCAGTTTTTTGAGCTTGTAGTTGAAGAGAATGAAGGGGTCGCCATGAAAGTCTGCTTGCCCAATTCTCTCTTACCACTGCTTCAAATGTTTCCCGCTTGGTCCAGAAGTTAAGGAATTTGAAAGGCTTCCTAATTGTTTTTGATTCCTTGTCAAGTTGCAGGAAGAGGGGACTATGATCCGAGCCAATTTTGGGCAGATGTGTGATATCAGATTTTGGAAAAGCTTGCTAGAAAATTTGATTTGCTAACCATCTGTCTAGCCTTTTGAATATGCAGTCTTCATCAGCTCTTCCATTCCACCATGTGAAGATACTCCCTTTAAAACCCAAATCTGTTAAACTACAGATGTTGATGCAATGATTGAAGTCGTCTACCTCATTGAAAGGGACTGGCAGGCCACCAAATTTTTCTTCTTGATCACAGATGACATTGAAATCACCCCCCCCCCCACTAGACAAGGTGTTGTTATGTTTTGAGCCAAGGCATACAATGGATCCCACAGCTCTATTCTGTTGAAGTGCATTTGGCATAGACTAGTGTGAGGATGAATTCCATTTTTGTTTCCATGTGAAGTAGCTTCAAAGTGAGTTGTTGTACTGTATCTGATAGTATTGTGATCCCATATGCATTATCAATGAATGCCCAGATTTTATTGTAGACATTTGCAATGGCTTGTGACAGACCAATTCTTCTTCGGTATTGTTCCATTTTCCTGAGCTGCTGCATTGGCTCCATGATGCCAATATTTTCAAAATGATGTTTATTATGAAGTGTGATCAGTCTTTCAAATGCTTGCATTGTGTTGACTGATCTAATGTTCCAGATGATAGCATTCATTGTCTTCTGTTAGGATATGTTAATGCTCTTCTTGGTTGGGTCTTTGTTGTTGAAGAGCCACTATTGTCCTTGCTTTGCTTTTTCAGAGGATTCCTAATTGATTTCATTTTATTGATCAGACTTGGTGAGAGATCTCCCTGCTTAGCTATGTTGCTGAAATTCTTATCAGTGTTCTCATCATCCATGTCTTTACATGTGAGTTCCTTTTCTTTTCCAACATTTCTAGCTGCTGCTGCCATTGACAGATTTTTTGGCCTGATGATTGCTTGTATTTGAGCCCTTATTATTCCTTTCCTGATATTTGGGTCTTGATCAGTTAAACCTTCCTTTGGTGTTGTGATTGTTGTTTGTTTAAAGTTAGGAGTTGTTTGATCTCTGCTTGCTTCTGTTAACAAAGTCAGCTGCTTGTCGTTTTGAGGCTCTTCTTCAAAGGTCCCAGCAGTACCTTCTTCTTCACTTTGAATTCCTTCAGGTATTTCACCTTCTTCTGAGCCTTCCTCCTGTTGGTCTGCCCATAATTTCCCTGAGATTTGTTCAAGCTGCCTTTCTGCTTCTAATTCTGCAGACTTCTTTTCAGCAGGTTTTAGCTTGTGTTATGCATTGCTGTTATGCACTATTGTTGAGCTTTGTTGGTGTATGTTATTGGTGTTCTCTGCATTGTTGAAGATGTGTTGAGCACTGCTGCTGTGTATTTCTGTAGTGCAGTTTTGTTGTGTGCTGTTTGTATTAACTGCATTGTTGTAAGAACTCCTCTGAATCCACTGTGAGGTGGATTCCTTTGTCCTTTCTTTCATACTGCTTGTGCTTGCTGTTGCTTTATCTGTTGTTTCTTTCTCTGATAAGCCTACTTTAGTTGCCTTTTCCTGTTGGCTGTTGGCTGCTGGTTGCATTTGTTGTTTTTGCAGCAGTTTTTGCTGAAGTTGTTGGTGTATGAGTTGTTGTTGTCAAGGCTGGTTGATTTTCTGTTAGTGCAACTTCTCCTTCTGATATAATCAGCTGATTGCTTTTGCTGCTGGTAACCTCAGAGTTCAGTTTGTTGCCTGTTTTGGTGTTCAGTTGTGAGTTACTGCTGGAGTGTTTGCTGAATGTTGGATTTTGTGTCTTTTCTGATTGTTTGCTGAGAGAGGTTGATGTCCTTGTAGCAGTCAATGCTGGATCTGCTGGTGATTCTTCTGTTATTACTATCAAAGTTGATTGACTTCCTGTGTGAAAATCTAATCCTTCTGGTAAAATCAGCTGGTTGGCTTTACTGCTGGTAGCCTCAGAGCTCAATTGGTTGCTTAAATTGGGATTCCTTGTTGAGTCTACTGGTGCTCGGTTTCCTGTTGCTACCAAGGCTGTGAAAGTTGCTGCTGGGGTGTCTGTTTCTTTTTCTTCAGCCATATGATTGTCAACATTTTTGGCATTTTAAAAGTTGAGTGCATCAAACTTGTTTGCCACTTGAAGCTGTTGAGTGTCCTTAACAGCTGATGTTTTTTGCTTCCCAAGTTTGGAATTTGCTTTGTTTTGCATTCGATTGTCTTTGACCTCCTTCCATTGAGGGCCAGCATTGCCTACGACTTTGCCACTTGATAGTATCAGTAATGGTGTTGTTTCCTATCTTTGCTCATTGTTTGTTTCTCCTGCTTTGCCTTGTGCTTTCTTTTGCTCTGTAATCCTTTGTTGTTTTGCCAGGGCTGTGTCCAGTATTTCCGGGTGCAGCTTCCAACATTCTATCATATCATGTCCTTGTAGCTTGCATTCGTTACAGTATTTGGGGATATAGTCGTATTGAATTTTGACCCATTCCGTTCTGACTTCCCCTGTTGCCTCATTTTCTATGTCCAGTCTAACTTTTTTGGGCAATTCTGCTAAGAGATCCACTAGTACCTTTACTCTCGCACAACTAGGCCTCGTCTTGTTTATGGTTGCTAAATCAAGATGGAGTGGCTTACCAAGAGCTAAAGCTAGCGAGAAAAGGCATTCCTTTACAAAGTATGTAGGTAGCAAATGTGGGAACGATATCCACGCTATTGCCATTGATGTTTCTTCGCCGAGCTTGAATTTTGCATCATAAATTAGCTGTCTCATCTGATATTCGTACCCATCCTTGGCTTTAAGATAGTATGTGCTCTTTGAGGTGATTTTGATAAAGTCCTCCCATAGAGATAATCTGATAAGTACGTGGTTGTCTCTGAAGAAGCCGATGTTGCACTCGCCTTTGATTCCGTACTGTATTGGGAAGATTCTTCTCAGTTCCTGAATATCTGGCCACCCGTATGAGAATTTACCCATGACCCCGTATTGTAAACCCTCGATTATATTCATGCGAGTCACCTCTGCTTCTGTGTATTTGACGATGGGTTGTCCGTGTATAAAGGTTGCTCGCTTGAAAGGAATTGGTTCGATTTTCTGGTTAGGGTTCACCAATGTGGTATTGTTCATGGTAGATGGCTTTAGGATTTGGGAGTAATCTAGAAGTTGGGGTGTGATCGAAGTAGTGGCTGGGGTTAGGGAGGTGATCGGAGGTGGCCGGCCAGCCGGGATTTCACCGGCTGGCGTCGTCATAGTTGGCGATGAAAAGCTTCGAGTGTATCGTTCGTCTCTCTCTCCCTCTCTATTGCCAGAACTTCTCACTCCTTTGGTTCTAACATTCTTTTTTGGGCAAAATCTCTTTTTTTTCAGAAAAGCTTGGTCACCTAAAGTAATTGGGTCGGGCGGGTTATTTACTAAATATGGGGGGATATTTTCGCTCAATGATAGCCTGCCACGTGCATTTTGAGGTTGGGTTAAAAGATTTAACGGGTGAGGAGTAAAAATAAACCTAAAGTTAAACTATAGGGAAATTTATTAAACAAACTGAAATGGGGTAAAATATAACTTATTTTGAGAGTAGATGTGTAAATATAACCTTTTTATAACAGACCCTGTGCTCTTCATATATTACTTATATACATATATATATATATATATATATATATATATATTCTGCTAACATACTACATAGTTGTAGTAGGTTAGCAATGTATACATTTTTATTTGCCCAAAATACTCTTGTTATTTCTTCCACTTTATGGACCTTTTTGTCTTTCCCCCAAAATGACCCCCAATTCCTCCTTCTTCTGCACAATTCACCTTCTACACCAACTTCATATCAACAAGGGTAACACAAAAACTCTAGATTCCATCTCCGACAAAATTAATTCAAATTTCTTTTCACTTGATCATCCCTCATAGAATGTGGACTCTTTATTAGAATTTCAGTAAACATATATTTAACTCTATGTGTTCATTATTATATCTAAGTTCACATTGTTTCTGGATATTTTCTTATATTTACTAATTCCAAGAATTTGGAGCTATAAAATATTGGGTATTCATAGAAAATTAATTATGAAATCTAAGATGGCGTATTGAATTCATTTATTTCTGTTATAAGTGTTCTAATTTCAGGCTATGGAGAAAATACATTCTTCTTTCAGTGATACTTCTTTTATTTTATCCTCCATTTGGAAGAGAAAATTGCACTCTTTAGCATTTGGGTATCTGTTATTATTTGAATTAATTTTTTTGGCGATGGAATCTAGAGTACACATTTTACCCCTGTTGATTTAAAGTTGTATCGAAGGGGAATTGTGCATAAGAAAGGAGAATTGGGGGGTCATTTTTGGGGAAAGACAAAAAGGTCCATATATTTAGTGAAGTGGCAAGAGATAATAAGGGATTTTTGGGTAAATCAAAAGTGTATACATTGCTAACCTACTACAATTATTTACAGTAGAATCTCTCTAAATTAATACTCGATAAATTAATATACTCTTTAAGATAATATTTTTTTCTCGTATCCTGACTTGGGCCAGTGGAAAAGATCACTGATCTCGATAAGATAATAAGATAATATATTTTCGGCAGATTCCTATATAAATATATGGTCGCATTAAAACTTAATAATTTCTTATAATTACAAAAATATCCAAGACAATTTAGTGAAATGCGATTCTGGTATTTTTTGTTTTTTCTTAAAATTTAAATCTAGTTGAAGCTCATCTCTAACTTTTCGTATTGCATCCAAAAAGATTTGGTGTTGTCTTCTCGAACTGCACCAAAAAATTATGAAGAGTTCTAGACGCAAAAAGTGCTTTCACAATTTCATCTAAGCTCTGGACTTCTGAACATGTATCATTTTCACCTGGATAATCCAACAGGCTATCGACATCCTTCTTAGTGCGGTAACTATAATGACCCAGTTCCGACAATAGGCCGTGATGACGCTCAACGTCGCTGCTAGGCAAGCCAACGCTGAACTACCCATTTTATTGTTCATTTTAGTATTTTTAAAGACATTGATTTTTATTTAATAAGGGACTAAGGCTAAATGACCATAGTAATATAAAGCATAAAAATAAACATAAGGGTGAAATAGTAAATTAATAAACATAAATCATGAATATCTTCTAGAAATTCCCAAAACTCGGTGTCACAAGTGCACGAACATCTAGTAGAGTATAAAAAACTCCCTACAACTACTGTCTGAAACAGAATAGATAGAAATAATAAATACAACAAGAGGAAGCTCTGAGTGCTGTAGTACGGAGCATGAGAAGCAGCTCACCACTAAGCCTTCAGATAACGCGAATGCATGCCTGGACGAATACTAGATGTACCTACCTCAATACCTGCACAATTTGTGTGAAGTGTAGCGTGAGTACGTAAACAATGTATACTCAGTAAGTATCTAGTCTAACCTCAAAGAAGTAGTGACGAAGGGTCGGCATCGACACTTACTAGTGGTCAATATACATAAAGTGCAAGAATTATAAATAGGCATGAAATACAACAGTAATAATGCAATAGCAGGCAATAAATAAGTGATTTTTTAACAAAATAACAAGTTAAAAGTCCCCAAGTATCACATGCTAATCTCAACAAGTAAGGATAGTTTCTTCAGTCATGAAGGATATATCGAGTATAATCGGACTCCTAGCGACAACACGCACTAGTTATACTGAGGTCGTACGGCCCGATCCGTAACAATCGTATACATTACCGGGTCAAACGGCCTGATCCATGGATACATCACATTATATATAAATATTACAGAGGCGTTCGACCCGATCCACAGGAATAGGAAAATTCTTCGAACTACGAATTATGTGTTTAAAACCCCAAGGTGAGCCCATAAAGGGATATAAATTTTCCATCAACAATTAAAAATCCCACCAAATCTCTAAGTGATGAAGCTCGATCTAACATAATCGTTAATCAAATTTTACTTATTAATACAAGCAATTAAACTAACAAGTTGAGTTCAAATAGTGCAAGTATTGCATAATAAAGTCCTATGTCTATCCGGACATAATATGATTTTTAGCTACCTATGGACTCTCATCACTACGTGCGTACATAACACCCATAATTAGTAGCAAATAATAATTTAAATACCTATGAGGTTGATTCCCTCTTACAAGGTTAGGCAAGAGACATACATCATTTCCTAATCCACTTTCCGGTCCATAAATCACACTAAAAGCCTCAAGTCGATGCCGAGCAATCCGAAATTAGCCAAAGGTTGTACAAACTAATCAATATTTTCCCAAAAGCTCATAATATAACTATTAGAGTAATTACACAACCAAATTTGGAGGATTCCTAAAACTCACCCTCGGACCCACGTGCCCGAATTCCAGAAATTTTTGTAAATAATTATTACCCATAACCTCATGAACACAAATATATAATTTCTACTCAGTTGCATAACTATTTTCGTGGTCTAATCCTATTTTTATCAAAACCTAGGTTTTTCAACAAAATACTAAAATTTCTACAATTTCCATGTTAAAATCTACCCATAATCTATGTATCAATGTAACGACATGACTGGTCATTTTTAGCTCTAGCGCGTCGTTCGGTGGTTTCAGGCCTTGAGTAGCTTCACTTCACTATTTATGACTTGTACTCGTAGTCGGAATCGAATTTCAAGAAGTTCAGGGTTGATTCGGATGGAAAAATTCTAATTTCGGAAGCTTTAAGTTGGAAGAATTGACTAAGGTTTGACTTTTAAGTAAACGACCTCAGAATCGGGATTTGAAGGTTGCAATCGGTTTGTATGATGATTTCAAACTTGGGCATATGTTCTGGTTGAGTATCAGGTGGTCCGGGAGCATTTCGGCGCTTATTATGGAAAGTTGGTATTTTGAAGGTTAAAGAATTTCCTAAGTTTTGTTTGAAGAGGACTTTGGCGTTATCGATGTCTGATTGAGGTTTCGAGCATTGGAATAGGTTCGTATCGTGATTTGTGACTTGTACATAAAGTTTGGCGTCTTTTCGAAATATTTTGATATGATTCGAACACGTTCATCGAAGTTTGGAAGTTTGAAATTTGAAAGAAAGATTCGGACATGTTATTTATGGCGTTTCGAGCCTTTGGATAAGTTTGTATAAGATATTGGGACTTGTTGGTGTGATTCGAGGTTATTTCGGACCAAGTTTAGGTGTTTTTTATGTTGCTGGTGTCGTGCTTCGCGATCACGAAGAAGAATTTTTGGGCGGTTGGGGAATGTTCATCCCGAACGTGAGAAGGAGGATGCGAACACGGAGAAGGCACTAGGTTACCTTTCGCGAATGCGACAGGGAGTCGCGAACGCGTAGAAGGATGGTGGTTAGGGGACCTGGAGCCGTTAAGCCTTCGAAAATGCGGAGCTTTTACCGCGAACACGAAGCAGTAGGATCTGAAAGCATCGCGAACGCCGCTTAGGTGAAGCGATAGCAAAGAGGAATTTTGGAGGAAGTGATTTTAAGCCTTCGCGATCGTGAAGATACTCCCGTGGTCGCGATGAACGGCGGGCATGGGCATAATGGTTTTATGTCGGGGTATTTGCCTATTTCACCCATTTTTCACTTGGTTGGGCGACTTTTGGAGTTCTTAAAGAAGATATTTTTGTCATCCATTGTGAGTTAAGCTATTCCCACCTATTGTGAGTTAAATACATGAGTTATATACGGATTTATACATGAAAATTTATGAAAATTGTGGGATTTTAAAAAAAACCTAGAAATTGGTATTTTTTGATTTTGACCGCGAAATTGGACATGGAATTGGGATAAATCATATATTTGAGTTCGTAATGTTATGGGTAAAGTTTATCTTCAAAAATTTTCGGAATCCGGGCACGTGGGCCCGAGGGTTGACTTTATTGACTTTTCGAGCGAAGTTGAAAAGTTTTGTAAATTGATTAATTATGGGTAATAGAGTATATATTTATGGATTTGTACATTGTTTGACTAGTTTTGGAGAGACGGGCGTCCGTTTAAGGTGTTTGAGTGGCGTTGAAGTCGGTTATGGAACTTCGGAGTGAGATAAGTCTCCTGTCTAACTTTGTGAGGGGGAAACTTACCCTAGGTGATGTAATTGTCATGTGCTAATTGTTGTGGGTGCTACGTAGATACGAGGCGACGAGAGTCCGTACGTAGCTAAAGCATGTTTATGTCCGGGTAGACTTAGGACCTTATCATTTAATATTTGGAATACTTGAATCCATCCTGCTAGCTTAATTAATTGAAACTATAATTGAATTGATTTAGAAATACATGCATATATGTTAGGCCGAGCCTTATTACCTTAGTTGTTGGAAAATTATTTGTGAAACGGTAAGGGTTGTATTCACTTCGTGCTCATGTACTATATTGTAAGCGCGTGTCTCGTAATTCAATGATTCCTTCCTTTCTTGTGCAGCGGGCCGAAAGCCTCGGCAGGATAATAGATGCATCTATGGTTCGGCCGCTCGACCCTCGGCAGTGTACACATTATTCTGGATCGGGCCTAACGACCTGGGCATAATCGTGCGTTATATCGCTAGTAGTCCGAACATTCACAAGATTATTTTTGCATTGATTCCCGACATTTTACATGGTACTTCTTACCCGTTTGTTACTGGTATATAATGCTTCTGAGTTGATGAGGTAGAATACAAAAACGAGAAATTTATACTTTAAAAAAATATTTGAAAAATTAGATAACTTGCAGATTTACCCCATTATGGTTGTGTGCTTCACATCTGCTTATTGTTTTATTATATTGCTTTGTTGGACCTCTAGTAAGTGTCGATGTCAACCCCTCGCCACTACTTCTCAGGGGTTAGGCTAGATACTTACTGGGTATGCGTTGATTTACGTACTCATGCTGCAGTTCTGCACTAAATGTGCAAGGTCTGACAGGTTCGTTTGGTGATCATCTTGGCACATAGGCGCAGCTGCTGAGGAGACCTTACGTGAGTTGCATCCCAGACTACGTATCACAGTCCATAGAGTCTCTATCCTACTATTCATCTTATCCTGTCTCATTTACATTCTAGACATATGTTGTATTTTTATTTATTCCTTAGTAAATGCTCATGCACTTGTGACACCGGATTTTGGGGGTACCTACTGGTGTCCATTATTGTAGTTCGCGTAATTATTATTATTTCACCTTGTAATTTATACCTTATATGAAAAATGAAAAAATAAATTCACGGGTTTTCCATGAGTACTAGATTTTACACTACTTATTCAAAGGGATTCATGATTTCGAAAGTAATAAAATGAGTAACTAAGATGATTAATCACCGTTGGCTTGCATGACGGCGACATTAGGCGCCATAACCGCCAATAGTGGATTTTGGGTCGTTACAATTAAACTCACATTGTGTAGAATACATTTACCTCAAGATGCTCGGTAAAAATCTCTCTCTAGAAAGCTCCAAAATCGGCCACAAGAAAAGAGAAATGAACAAAGTAGGCCAAAGTCCCATTTTTAATAAAATCCACTACCCAACTATCCTTCTTCATGATCGCGGAAGAAGCCACGAGATCGCGAAGAAAAAGCTTCCCCAGGCCCAGGAAACCTTCATACAGACTTGCTCGAACCCTCGGAACACATAAAAGAACATCGATACTAAGAATTGCACCCCAAAACCAAATTGAATCAATTATGAACTTCAAACTTTTCAACTAGCTCCGAACACGTCGAATCATATTTAGACAACTCAGAATGACACCAAATTTTGTATACAAGTCATAAATCACCATACAGACCTATTCCGAGGATCGGAATCTCAAAAGTACCTCGATAACGCCAAAGTCCACTTCAAACCAAATTTAAACAACTAGAAAAACTTCAATGTGCAAACTTTCAACACTAAGCGCCGAAACGCTTCCGGATCACCCGAAACCCGATATGAACACACATCCAAGTCCAAAATTATCATACAAACCTATTGGAACCATCAAATCCCAGTTCCGAGGTTGTTTACTAAAAGATATTGACTCAAGTCAAGCTTGGCCATCTTAGGCAACTATTAAGGAACTAAGTGTTCCGATTTCAACCAGAACTCTTCCAAACAGTAAAAGCACATACGGGGAATCTTAATTAGGGGAACGAGGATCTAGAAAGCAAAATAATCCATTGGGTCGTTATATTCTCCATCTCTTAAGCAAACATTCTTCCTCGAACGGGTCTAGAGTCATACCTGGAGTGCTGAATAAGTGTGGATATCTGTTCCGCATGTCCTCCTACGTCTCCCAAGTCGCTTCCTTGGCTGGTTGACCCCTCCATTGGACCTTTACCGCAAAAATTTTCTTAGACCTCAACTCGCGAACCTACCTATCAACAATGGCAATAGGATCTTCCTCATACCCCAAGCTCTCATCTAGCTGAACCGTGCTGTAATCTAACACATGTAACCTGTCAGCATGGTACTTCCGAAGCATCGACACATGAAAAGCCAGACAAACTCCCGATAGACTGGGAGGCAAATCAAGCTCATAAGAAACCTCCCCAACTAGCCTCAATACCTCAAATGGGCCAATAAATCTTGGGCTCAGCTTTCCCTTCTTTCCGAACCTCATGATACCCTTCATCGGCGAGCCTTTCATGATACCTTTCTCGACTTGTGATTCGCGTAACTCATTTGTCTGTACTGTGCTGTGCGAAGTCGCTCCTGAATCAACTTTACCTTCTCCAAGGCATCCTTCACTAAATCAGTGCCACATAACGTAGCCTCGTCGGGCTCAAACCATCCGATGGGCGAATGACATCGCCGACCATATAAAGCCTCAAATGGAGCCATCTTGATGCTAGAATAATAACTGTTGTTATAAGAAAACTCGGCCAAAGACAAGAATCAATCCCACTGCCCTCCAAAGTCAATCACACACGCTTTGAGCATATCCTCCAAATTCTAAACTATCCGCTCCGACTAACCGTCGATCTGCAGATGAAAGGTTGTGCTGAGCTATACCTGGGTGCCCAACTCGCTCTGTACTGCTCTCCAGAAATGCAAAGAGAACTGAGGACCTCTATCTGAAATGATAGAAACAGGAAAACTATGCTACCAGACATTTCCCTAAATGTAAATCTGGGCCAATCTCTCGAAAAAGTACGTAGTTATAACTGGAATAAAGTATGCCGACTTGTTCAGCCTGTCGACAACGATCCAAACAGCATCAAACTTTCTCAAAGTCCGTAGCAACTCAACTACAAAGTCCATAGTTATGTGCTCCCATTTCCACTCCGATATAACCATCTGCTGAAGTAGACCACTTGGCCTCTGGTGCTTAAACTTGACTTGCTGGCAATTTAGGCATATCACTACAGACTCAACTATGTCCTTCTTCATCAGCCACCACCAATAATATTGTCTCAAGTAGTGATACATCTTCTTAGCACATGGATGGATAGAATATCGAGAACTGTGTGCCTCCTCTAGAATTTTCTCCCTCAATCCATCAACATTAGAAACACATAGGTGACCCTGGAGTCGCAGAACACCATCCTCATTGATAGTAACCTCCTTGACACCACACTGTAGTACCGTTTCTCTTAGAACCAGCAAGTGGGGATCATCGTACTGACAAGCCTTGATCCGCATAAATAATGAAGACTGAGCCACAACACATGTAAGAACTCAACTGGGTTCTAAAATATCCAACCTCACAAGTCTGTTAGCTAAGGGCTGAATGTCCAAAGCCAATGGCCTCTCCTCTACTGAAATGAATGGCAAACTACCCATACTCCTGGCCTTTCTACTCAAGGCATCTGCAACCACATTCACCTTGCCCGGATGGTAGTATCATAGTCCTTCAGTAATTCAAGCCACCTGCCTACCTCAAATTAGGATCCCTCTTCTTAAAAAAATGCTGCAAGCTACAATGATCGATGTAAACATCATAGGACACCCCATAAAGGTAATGCTTCCTGATGTTGAGAGCATGAACTATCACAGTCAACTCCAAATCATGTACAGCGTAATTCTTCTTGCGGGGCTTCAGCTGACGTGAAGCATATGAAATAACTCGCCCCTCCTACATCAATACACAACCCAGGCTAATGCATGAAGCGTCACAATACACAGTATACACCCCTTAACCGGAAGGCAACACTAACACTGGTGTTGTAGTCAATGCGGTCTTGATCTTCTAAAAGCTTGCCTCGCAATCATCGGACGATCTGAACGGAGCATCCTTCTAGGTCAATATAGTTAAAGGTGCTGCAATAGATGAGAAGCCCTCCACAAACCGACGATAATAACCTGCAAATCCCATAAAACATCGAATCTCAGTCTAAATGGTAGGACGAGGCCAACTCTGGACTGCCTCGATCTTCTTGGGATCTACTTTAATTCCCTCACCTAATACAACATGTCCCAAGAATGCCACAAAATCTAACCAGAACTTGCACTTGGAGAATGTAACTTATAGCTTCTTTTGCCGCAAGGTTTGAAGCACAAATATCAAATGTTGTTCGTGCTCCTCCATACTACGTAAGTAGATCAATATGTCATCAATGAAGACAATGACAAAAGAGTCAGGATATGGCTCGAACACCCAGTTCATCAAATCAATAAATGCCTTTGGGGCGTTGGTCAAGTCTAAGGACATCACTAGAAACTCATAGTGCCCATTCTGGTCCCGAAAGCCGTCTTCGGATTCGAAGCACGAATCTTCAGCTGGTGATACCCAGATCTCAATCAATCTTGGAGAACACCCTAGCAACTTGCAACTAGTCAAACAAATCACCAATGCGCGGCGACGGCTACTTGTTCTTAATGGTAGATTTGTTCAACTAAAGGTAATCAATGCACATCTGCATACTCCTTCTTCACAAACAATACCGGTGCACCCTAAGGAGACACACTCGGCCTGACGAACCCCTTTGTGAGCAACGCCTCAAGCTGTTCCTTCAAATCTTCCAACTCTTTCGGAGCCATGCGGTACGGTGGAATAGAGATAGGCTGGGTACCTGGCGCCAAATCTATACTGAAATCGATATCACGATCTGATGGCATGCCTGTTAAATTAGAAGGAAACACATCGGAGAACTCCTGCACCACGGGCACTGTATCAATCGTGGGAGTCTCAATAGTAGTATCCCGAACATAAGCTAGATAAGTCAAACAACCCTTCTTGACCATGTGTCGAACCTTCAAGAAAGAGATAACCCGGCTATATGCGCTGATAGATGAACCCCTCCACTCCAATCTAAGCAACTCTGGCATCGCCAAGGTAATAGTCTTGGCATGGCAATCAAGAAAGACATGATACGGAGACAACCAGTCCATGCCCACGATGACCTCAAAGTCTGTCATATCGAGTAATAGAAGATCTGCTTTGTTCTCATAACCATAAAGTCACAATACAGGACCGGTAAACCTGATCCACAACAACAGAATTGCCCACTAGCGTGGATACATATATAGGAGCACCCAAGGACTCACAGGAGACATTCAGATAATGAACAAATAGAGAAGAAACATATGAATATGTAGACCGGATCAAATAGTACCAAAGCATCCCTACCGCAGACAGAAATAATACCTATGATCATGGCGTCTGAGGCTAGTGCATCTGGTCTAGCTGAAAAAGCATAGAACCTAGCTGTAGCGCCACCTGACTGGCCTCCACCTCTAGAGCAACCCCAACCCAGGGTTCTCATGTGACCAAGCTCCTGGCACTCATAGCAACCTCTTGGTTCAGAAGATGACTGACCCTAAGTCTGACCCTAGGGACCTGAATACCCACTGGAAGAACCCTGAATAGCTGGTGGACAGTAGCAGCTCTCTGGAATGGCCCTGAAATAGGGCCTCACTAGTGCACTCCGAGAAGGCGGTGGTTCTAAATAACTTGGCCTACTAGACTAACCCCTCATGAACTGGCCCCTACCCCCAGACAGAATGTCGTAGAATCCTCCAAAATATCGAGGCCTCTTCTCCTCCGTTTTATACAATATTCCCTTGTTGTGGATACCCTCAATCTGCCGAGCTATCTCCACAACCTTCTTGTAAGGAGTCCCCATCTCAACCTCTTGGCCATAGTAACTTGAATACCATAACGCAAGCCTGCAATAAACCTCCGCATTCTCTCTACATCGGTGGGGAGTATTATAAGTGCATGGCGAGACAACTCAGAGAACTTCGCCTCATATCAGTCATAAACATCTGGCCCCTCTAAAGCCGCTAAAACTAACCTCGTAACTCTTCCCTCTAAAAGGGTGAAATATATCTCTCCAGAAAGAGATGTGTGGAGCTTGTGGTGAAGTCTACCTCGTTGGACTCCAATACTCTCATGTTGTGCAGCATGTCTCTATAAGGATCAATAAAATATTAGGGGGTCCCCATGCTGCTCACTGCCAAAGGCAGGAGGATATAGCCTGGTCTATCTATCAACAGCTTATGCGGCTCACTATAGGCCATGATTGTAACGACCCAACCGGTCGTTTTGCATTTGCATTTCCATTTAGGTATTTGAAGTCTTGGGCAGCATCGTATGATATATTATGACTTGTGTGAGTTGTCGGTTTTGGTTTTGAGATTATTTGGAATTGATTTGGAAAAATGAATTTCATGATTGAAGCTTTAAAGTTCGAAGAGTTGACCAAGTTTTACTTTTTAGTATTTGACCTCGGTTTGGAGTTTTGATGATTCTATTGGGTCTGAAGGGTGATTTTGGACTGGGGCGTATGCCTAGATTCGCATTTGGATAATTTCTAAAAGTTTTTTATGTTACTTGGCAAAGTTAGAAATATGAAGGTTTGAAAAGTTCATAAGTTTGACCGAGAGTTGACTTTTATATGTGGTTCCAGGGATTGGAATAGCTTTGATATGTCACTTGGGAGTTGTGTGAAAAATTTGTGTTCATTTCGGGTTGATTTAACATGTTTCGGTGCGGGTTTCGGAAGTTTAAATTTTAAAGTTCATTAAAGTTTGAATTGAGGTGCGATTTGTCGTTTCGATGTTGTTAGGTGTGATTTGATGCCTCGAGTAGGTCCGCATTATGTTATAGGACTTGTTGATATATTCGGACGATGTTCCGAGTGGCCCGACTGAGTTTCGGACGAGGTTCAGATCATTTTGTCGCATGTTGCAATTTGCTGAGGCTGCTGCTTCTGGTGTAGCCGCATCTGTGGAATATTGACCGCGGAAGTGACTTCGCAGATGCAGGGTTATCTTCGCAAAATCGGAAAGGGGCAGTTGGGCTTGAGGGTCGCAGGTGCGGGTGCATGGGCGCATCTGCGTGACCGCAGATGGAGTTCTATATGAGCAGAAACGCGATAGCAGAAGAGGGAAGTAGATCACAGAAGCGAT
Source organism: Nicotiana obtusifolia (assembly GCA_002018475.1). Lineage (NCBI taxonomy): Eukaryota > Viridiplantae > Streptophyta > Magnoliopsida > Solanales > Solanaceae > Nicotiana > Nicotiana obtusifolia. The sequence continues at coordinate 76,552 of MCJB01002670.1, read as the reverse complement.
GGCTGCTGAGTTTAGAGATTCTTTGCAGAAGCAAAAATTGTACCGCTGAAGCGGGGGTCGCAGATGTGACGATATGATCACATATACGATGAAGCCTGGGTAAAACTATATTTCGAGACTTGGTCATTTTCTTTTCACATTTTTGGGATTTTGGAGCACGGCTTGGGGGACCTTGGAAAGGAATATCACCACACAAATTGGGATAAGCATTCTTAACTCAATTTTGAATTTTATTTCATGAATCTATCTTCGTTTTTGGCATTCGATTAAGGATTTCAAGAGAGAAATTTAGGGTTTTTGTCTAAAGTTAGAGGGAATTTTGAGTTTTGAACATCGATTCGGAGTCGGATTTGAGTGAAACTAGTATGGTTGGACTCGTAATCGAATGGGTTGTAGGATTTTATATGTTTTGCCGGGTTCCAAGGTGCGGGCTCGGGTTTGACTATTTGGTTGATTTTGGACTTCTGATTAAAGATTCGACCTTTAACGATTGGGTTTGTTTCCTTTGGCATTGTTTGATATATTTGAGTTGCTTTTGGCTAGTTTCAAGCCGTTCGGAGGTCGATACACGCGAGATGGCATTTTTGGAGTATTGTTTGTCTTGCTCGGTATTAGATTTGGCTTGTTCAAGGTAAGTAAAACTTCTAAACTTGGTGTTGAGGGTTTGAACTCCTGAATATATGTGATTATGTGTTTGGTGTTGAAGTGACGCACATGCTAAGTGACAGGCGTGTGGGCGTGCACCGTGTGAATTGTGACTCGGTTATTTTTGTGGTACTGTGTAGTTACCTAGGCTTATTTGTATCTATGACATCTCTACATGCTAGAGTAATTGAGTTGTAATCCATGCTAGAAACCATGTCTAGGCTATATGCTTATCCTGTTAGGACCCACTGAGGTCATTTCTATTATTGAGTTATTTGCTTACATTGCAATTACATACTCAGTCATACACATTCATTTGCATATCAGATCTCATTCTCTATTACAATTTATTGATACATCACATCATCATTTTAGTGCTGATTTTCACGACATTGTGAGCCCGAGAGACTGGAGAGATTGATGACTGAGTGAGGCCGAGGGCCTGTTTGTGAGTGACATTATGGGATCGGGCTGCATGCCGCAACATTCTTTATTGATTCATGGTAGGATTTGGCTTATTATAGCGCTTGGGATAGATCTGCCCCTCCGGAGTCTGCACACCCACAGTGAGCGCACTTGTTATTGATTCATTTGCATTTGGGTTGGATCCGCCTGGATTTAATTTTATTTGGGTTGGATCTGCACTGGATTTATTTGCAATTGGCTGGATCTGCCCTGGATTTATTTGCATTTGGGCTGGATCTACCCTGGATCTATTTGCATTTGGGCAGGATCTGCCTTGTATAGTACTGAGTGCGAGTGTCGAGCGTGAATGCTGAGTGACTGTGAGGATTGAGTGACTAGGAGAACTGAGTGCATTAATTCTCCGAGAGTATGCACATGGCTTTATCATCGCATTGTATTACAATTGGCAGGCATACTTGACATACAGGCATAGAGATGCATTTCCTCATGTTGTACGGTATAGTGACACTCATGACATTCACATGCGCATTAACATGTAAGCATAGAGATGTACTTTTCTCATGCCATCTAATAATGAGACTTCTTAACTATTGTTGAAATCTTTTGGGAAAAATCACAGTTTTACAAGCTTACTCATATTTTGGTGATTTCGGAAAAAGATTTGGATTTTCACTGATATACTTGAAAAGCATGCCTATTTTTCGGAACTATGAATGAGCTGCGCATTATATCTTTGAGTTACTTCTTTTATCACTTTTATCATGTTGTTGTGAATTGTTGTTGGCTATTGGTGTTGGCTCCGACCTTTGTTCCAACTCGACACTACTTTCAACCTAAGATTAGGTTTGTTACTTATTGAGTACGTGGGGTCGGTTGTACTCTTGCTACACTTCTGCACCCTGCGTGCATATGTTGGATGCTGATGTTGCTGTGTAAGGCAGCTGGATATAAAGATGTACCTGCATTTCGGTCATAGCTGCATCTTGATTTTGGTAGCATTAGAATTTTAATCTATTCATTTATATTTAAAACAGATGTTGTACCTTATTTCATACCAGCTTTGTAAATTCTAAATCTCCAAAGCTCATGATTTATACTAATAGTCCTTGGGAAATGTGTAAAGGTTCAGTTATTCTATCATTCACTCGTCTCAATAAATCTCATTAAATTGGAAAGTTATTTATTGGCTTACCTAGCGGGTTGGGTTAGGTACAATAACGACAGGTTGAGTTTTGGGTCATGACAGTGATGGTGCCCAACGTCGCCGCTAAGCAATCCAATCCATTTTATTGTTCGTTTTAGTATTTTTAAAGCCATTGATTTTTATTTAATAACGGACTAAGGGTAAATGACCGTGGTAATATAAAGCATAAAATAGACAAAAATCATGAACATCTACTAGAAATCCCCAAAATCCGGTGTCACAAGTGCATGAGCATCTAACAAAATATACAAAACTCCCTACAGCTAATGTAAATACAACAAGAGGAGGCTTCCGATGCTGCAGAACGAAGCATGGGAAGCAGCTCATGACTAAGCCTCCGGGTAATGCGGATGCACGCCTGGACCACTACCAGATGTACCTGCCTCAGTACTTGCATAATTTGTGCAGAAGTGTAGCGTGAGTATGTAAATAACTTGTACCCAATAAGTATCTAGTCTAACCTCGAATAAGTAGTAACGAGGAGTCGACATTGACACTTACTATTGGTCAATATACATAAAGTGTAACAATTATAAAAAGGCATGAAATACAACAGTAATGATGGAATAGCAGGTAATAAATAAGTGATACTTAAACAAAATAACAAGTTAAAAGTCCCCAAATATCACATGCTAATCTCAACAAGTAAGGACCAACAAGTAATTATAATTTCTCCAGTCATGAAGAATATATTGAGTATAATCGAACTCCTAACGACAACACGCATGAGTTATGCCGAGGTCATACGACCCGATCTGTAACAATCGTGTACATACACTACCGAGGCTGTATGACCCGATCCATGGATGCATCACATTATATATAAATATTGCCGAGGCGTTCGGCCCGATCCATGGCAATAGGGAAACTCTTCGAACTATGAATTATGTGCTTACAACCCCAAGGTGAGCCCATAAAGAAATATAAATTTTCCATCAATAATTAATAGATCATTTATACAGACAGACTTTTTGGGTGCTAAGATCCAAAGTCGAGAGGGAAACAGCCCAGATCGAATGCTAAGGTCCCTAAGAAATCACTTAGTGGAAAAAGAAGTGATCGAGTAATGACAACCAAGAGGTGGGCTTGGAAGCAACAATCCTTTGAAGAAAGCGTAATGGCACCGAAAATGTATCAGGGCTCAAATGATTCACCGAAGCGACGAGACCTTGAAAGCTGCTTTTTCAAGTGTCAATGTTTTGTCAATCGGGGACGCTTTTTGGTGACAAGAACTGAGGATATCAGAAGTGAGAATGCTAACATGAGTAACGAAAAATCCTTTGAAAAAGACGATCGCCTGCCAGTGGAAGGTTTTCTGCGTTCAGTCAAATCCCACCAAATCTCTAAGTAATGAAGCTCGTCCTAACATAATCTTTAATAAAATTTTACTTATTAATACAAGCAATTAAACTAACAAGTTGAGTGCACATAGTGCAAGTATTGCCTAATAAAGTCCTATGTCTACCTGGACATAATATGATTTTTAGCTACATACGGACTCTCGTCACTTCGTATGTACATAGCACCCACAATTAGTAGCAACTAAAAACTAAAATACCTATGGGGTTAATTCCCTCTTAGTATGTTAGGCAAGAGACTTACCTCATTTCCAAGTCTACTTTCCGGTTCACAAATCACACTAAAAGCCTCAAGTCGGTGCCGAGCAATCCGAAACTAGCCAAAGGTTGTACAAAGTAATCAATATTTGCTCAAAAGCTCATAATTTCACTAATTTGGAGGATTCCTAATATTCACCGCCCGATACCCACGTGCTCGGATTCTAAAAAATTTAATAAATAATTATTACCCATAACCTCACGAATACAAATATACATTTTCTAGTCAATTCCATTACCATTTTCATGGTCTAATCCCATTTTTATCAAAACCTAGACTTTTCAACAAAATACTAAAATTTCTATATTCCAAGTTAAAATCTACCCATAATCTATATATTAAACTCACATTGTGTAGAATACACGTACATCAAAATGCTATGTGAAAATCCCTCTCTAAAAGCTCCAAAATTGGCCACAAGATGAGATAAATGAACAAAATAGGCCAAAGTCTCATTTTTAATAAAGTCCACTGTCCAGCGATCCTTCTTCGTGATTGCGGAAGAAGCCTCGCGATCGCGAAGGCAAGCTTCCCCAGATCCAGGAAACCTTCATCCCGAGTGCGAGGGCAGTCTTGCGATCGCAAAGGCTTGCCCCGCCTGTGCATCGCGAAAGCGACTACACCTTCGCGAACGCGAAGGGTAATGGGTGTTGGCCCCTCCTAGGCCCCTTTCATCTACGCGAACGCGGAGGCCACAGGTCCTAGGCCATGGTGAATGCGGACTGTTGATCACAAACGCGAAGTGTACATTCCCAGTCCCTCAATTCCTTCTCTGCAAACGCGAAGAAGGAAATCAAAACACAAATTCTGTAGTTTTTGACTTGGCTCCAAGCGGTTTGTAACACACCCGAGCCACCAAGGACCCCGTTGAAATCCACAACCAAGTCTGTAAGCATAATACAGACCTGCTCGAATCCTCAGAACACATAAACCTACATCGAAACGAAGAATCACACCCTAAAACCAAATTGAATCAACTTATGAACTTCAAACTTTTCAACTAGCTCCAAACGCGTCGTATCATACTTAGACTACTCGGAATGACACCAAATTTTGTGTACAATTCATAAATCAATATACGGATCTATTCCAATTGGCCCTCAATAACACCAATGTCCACTTCAAACCAAATTTAAAGAAGTAGAAAATCTTCAATGTGCCAACTTTAACATTAAGCGCCAAAACGCTCCTAGATTAGCCGAAACCCGATCCGAACATACACCCAAGTCCAAAATCACCATTTGAGCCTATTGAAATAATCAAATCTCGATTCCAGGGTCATTTACTAAAAAATGTGGACTCAAGTCAAACTTGGCTATCTTAGGCCACTATTAAGGAACTAAGTTTTCCGATTTCAACCTGAACCTTTCCAAACCTAACCAACCGTCTCCACAAGTCATAAAATAGTAAAAGCACATATGGAGAGTCTTAATTAGGGGAACGAAGATCTAGAAAGCAAAATAACTGGTCGGATCATTACAGTAACCGAGATCCTTAATCATGACCTCAAGTTCATGAACGTCATTTTCATAAGTGGATTCATTTAAATTCCTTGAAGCTTCATCCCTCGAACAAATTTGGCAGTGTCGACAATAATTTGCTATTGTCTCTTGCTAAAAATTTGTTGTCCAAGTTGCGATCACAAGATTGATAAGATCCAAAGTATTCATCTTTCCTGGATTAGTTTGTCCCAGCTCATACCCTTCTAATATCCTACGGTAAAATCTACTGCGATAATGCATCTTGAAAGCTCTTATTATCCCAGCATCACAAGGTTGAATTTTTGATGTCATGTTGGTTGGAAAGAAAAGCAATTCAACATTTTGTTGTCCTTCAATATTTCTTGGATGTACTGGACAATTATCTACCACAAGCAAAATTTGTCTACCCTGCATTTTGTGGTCAAACCAACGAATATATTCATCAAAAAGCACAATTGTCATCCAGCTCTTTTGTTTGCACGATAGTGACAATTCAAGCTATTCATGTTGACATTCTTGAAGCAACGTGGCTTTGCATATTTTTCAATAATCCATAAAGGAATTTTTTCAGATCCATCCTCATTGCAACAAATAACAATTGTGAGCCTTTTTTTGCCACGCTTTCTTCCTTCAAGTTGTTTCGTAGCAAGAGCATGATCGGCTTATAACCTATAAAATAAATCAGTTTCATCGATATATAAAACATCTTTCATAGGGAACTGGTCTATTTTTCCCCTTATGGACTCCAATTTTGTCTCCATGTCGTGTATATCAACCGAACCACTCTCTCTGAAACGACAATGACATGATACCATGTCTTAGCTTGAATTTCTCAAGCCAACCATCTTGTTAAGGATATAAAAATTTCATTGTATCTCTCGGATTCTCCAAAATTAAATCTCTGGTTTTATTCTCACGGTCTTGGTATTGGAGAAACCACTCATAAACAACCTTCTCCATGTTTGGAAATTTTGCTGGCTTGTGCCGCTTGATATCCCTTCCTCTTTCTAAGTTAGTCGGAAGATACTCAACTGATCGTTTGAGTGTGTTTGATATTATACCTTGACTAGCTTTCTGTCACGATCCTAGTTCCCCTCCGTCTGATATCGTGATGGCACGTAGTCTCTAAGACTGGGTAAGCCTAACAAACATATGAAAATAGCTGAAATAGCAAATAAACTCTCAAATGCTCAACATATATATAGAATAAACTTCGTTGCTCAACATATACATCTCCCCTAAAATCTGATAATATCAAGTCACAAGCTCTACAACAATCTCTTAGTCAACCCTATACAACTATAACTAGTAGAAGAAGGAAAATATAAAAGTAGATAGAGGGTGACTCCGAGGCCTGCGGCGCTGGCAGGTGTACCTTAAAGTCTCCGCGCACGGACTCAACTCACTGATGCCTGGACTGGTAGGAGGTACCTGGATCTTCACAAAAAGATATGCAGACACGTAGCATGAGTACACCATAACGGTACCCAGTAAGTGCCAAGCCTAACCTCGGTAGAGTAGTGATGAGGTTAGGTTAAGGCCCTACTAGATTAAATAAAAGACTGAACAAGTGTAAGACTGTGTAATAATGACAGTAATGAAATTGAAACAACAAATAGCATGTCAAGGTGATCTACACGGAACTAAAGCAATTAGTGCAACACGGAGAAAAACATTTAAATATGTTAAGAAAACAACAACCAAAGACAAGTGCAAAAATGGAGAAATGCCAACAAGAGTCACCACCGAGGTACCGCCTTGTAGTCTCAAAACACAAGAATAAATCACAATCTTTCCATATATAAACGTGCGAGCCTTTGCATTTAGTTTTAAAAATTATTTTTCTTGAAATAGCATCTCGCATTTTAGCCCACCTTATCACACCGCATGACTTCTAGTAGTTCCCCTACTAGCCATGCATATCAAGCCCACCTTATCTCACTGCATGCGTTTCAACCCCAAAACCTTATACCACTGCATGCGTATCATTATCACAACATATCACAAACTGCACCTCAAGTGCCCAATATCATAAGTTGCGGGAGAAACCAAACAATAACAGTATTTCACAGTAAAGAGCCCAGAGCCAAACCACAATGTACACAAGAGTCTCAATAATAACAACCAGAAATGAACAACTCAACAGAATGGTATTGCATAACTTAACACTTTGCCTCAATGTAAATCAGGGCCTTTATGTAACGACCCGATTGGTCGTTTTGCTTTCTAGATCCATGTTCCCCTAAATAAGACTCTCCGTATGTGCTTTTACTATTTTATGACTTGCGGGGATGGTTAGTTCGGGATTTGGAAGGGTTCGGGTTGAAATTGGAACACTTGGTTCCTTAAGGTTGGCTAAAAGGTGTTAAGTTGACTTGAGTCAACGTTTTGAGAAAACGACCTCGGAACCGGGATTTGACGATTCCAATAGGTTCATATGATAATTTTGGACTTAGGCGTATGTTCGGATCGGGTTTTGAATGACCCGGGAGCGTTTTGGCGCTTAATATTTGAAGTTGGCATATCGAAGGCTTTATAGTTCTTTAAATTTGGTTTGGAGTAGGTTTTTGAGTTAACAAGGTTCATTTGGGATTCCAAGCCTCGAAATAGTTCAGTATTGTGATTTAAGACCTGCACACAAAATTTAGTGTCATTCCGAGTAGTGTAAGTATGTTTCGGCGCATTTCGAGTAAGTTGGAAGAACTTGAAGTTCATAAGTCAATTCAATTTGGTTTGGGGTATGATTCTTAGTTTTGATGTTGTTTTACGCATTCCAAGGGTGCTAGCGAGTCCTCTTTATGATTTCAAACTTGTTGGTATGTTTGGGCGGGGCCTCGGGTGTTAATTGGACGATGCGCGGACCAAGTTTTGGACTTAGAGGAAATGGCTGAAGCCTCCAGCTTCTAGTGCAATCGCACCTACGGAAGGCCAGCCGCAGGTGCGAGCTCGAAGAAGCAAGCCAACAACCGCAGAAGTAGCCCAGCAAAGACTTCTCAGGAATCGTAGATGCGGCGGAAGGACCGCACATGCAGAGGTGCAAGTGCGAAGCATACAATCGCATAAGAGGATGAAGGCATAGGTGCGACGTGCTCACCGCAGAAGCGGTCTCGTAGAAGCAGCCCACTGGTCGCAGAAGCGAGGTAGCCAGCTGGGGGAGAGGACCACATCTGCGAGGCCCTTTCCGCAGATGCGGAGCCGTAGGAGCGGCCAAGGAGACACAGAAGCGAAAGTCCTGGAGGCAGTGAGCTCCATTTATTACGGACTTAAACCATTTGTAACCCATTTCTCTCACTTTTGGGCGATTTTGGAGCTTCTTGAGAGGGGTATCCACCTAGCAACTTGGAGGTAAGTAAATTTTATCTAATGTAAGTTAAATACATAGATTATGGGTAGATTTTAACATGTAAATTTGTGAAAATCAAGGGTTTAGATGAATAACCTTAGATTTTGATAAAAATGGGATTTACCCACGAAAATGGTTATGGGATTGAGTGAAAATTATATATTTGAGTTTGTGAGGTTATAGGTAACAACTTTCTTTGAAAATTTCTGGAATCCAGGCACATGGGCCCGGGGCGAATTTTAAGAACCTTCCAATTTGGGTTGGATAATTATTCTAATAGTTAAATTATGAACTTTGGAACATATATAGATTTATTTATACAGCATTTGACTAGTTTCGGATTCTTCGGCACCGATTTGAGGCTTTAGAGCGAATTTAAGACCGGAAAGCGAGCTTTGGGATGAGGTTAAGTCTCTTGCCTAACCTTGTAAGAGTGAACTCCTCCCCCTAGGTGTATTTTTGTTGTGAGTTATGTGTGGGGAGCTACGTACGCACTAGGTGACGAGAGTCCGTGCGTAGCTATATTCTATGTAATGTCTGTGTAGTCCTAGGCTTACACCATGCTTCGTTTGCTCTATTATGTTGGTCATGCATATTAATTGTCTTAACTAGAGCTTAGATTAAGGATTTTAAGATTTAAAGTCTCCCGTAAAAATTTCATATGTGTGGGGAAGAATAGAAGAATTTTTTAATAACTTTGAGAAATCTATATTCACTCGCATCGCAAGTATTTCTACGAGCGAGATAAATTTTCTCTACTCTCATGGGAGCGGGCCGTTTGCCTCGGCAGGTTAATAGATGTATCTATGGTTCATGTCGTTCGACCCTTGGCAGTGCACAGTATATTTCTGGATCGGGCCGTACGACCTCGGCATGAATCGTGCAGGATAATACTCGGAGCCTAATTTTACTTGATATTAATTTATGGCTTGAGCAGTTATAATTATTTAAATGACAGGAATTGATTCAGAATTTGTTGTTAATGAAAGAATTATCATTCTCTGATTGTTACTGAGTTATATTAATTGTTTTACATAATCCATGCTTATTTATAATTCCTGCATTTTATTGTTAGCCCATAGTAAGTATCGAAGTCGACCCCTTATCACTACTTCTTCGAGGTTAGACTAGATACTTACTGGGTACAAATTGTTTATGTACTCACTCTACACTTCTGCACCAATCGTGCAGGTTCGAAGGCAGGTGCATCTAGTAGTCACCCCGGAGCACACCCTTGATACTCCGAGACTGAGCGGTGAACTGCCTTCCGAGCCGTTCTGCGGCACCCGAAGTCTTTTTGTTGTGTTTTGCTTTCTGTCTAGATCATTTCAGACAGTAGTTTAGTGTTTGTATATTCTATTAGTAGCTCATACACTTGTGACACCAGGTCTTGGCATACACACTAGTAGACTTTTTGGTTTTGGGATTATCATTATTTTTATGATTGTACTTAGCTGATTTCGTCTTATTTATTTAAATTTGTTGTTTCGTAACAATTTAATTAAGGGAAATCTAATTACTTGGAAACTTATTAAAAGGAGAAATCACGTGGTTAGTTCACTGTTGGCTTGCCTAGCGGCAGAGCTGGGCGTCATCACGGCCTATAGGAGAATTGGGTCGTGACAACCTGGTATCAGAGCACTAGGTTCATGTAGGTCTCACAAGTTATGAGCAGGACTAATAGAGTCTTGCGGATTAGTGCGAAGACGTCCGTACTTATCTTCGAGAGGCTATAGGGTGTTAGGAAAAACTACTCTTTCTTCATCTCCTATCATGCAGTTGGTGTTGTACTAAGTATTTTTCTCCTATTCTCTCACAGATGGTGAGAACGAGCGCAACGGATGTTCCAGACCAAGGAGGAGCTTCTCCCCCTATTTCTAGGGGCCGAGGTAGAGGCCGAGGGAGGGCTTAGTTCGTGGTAGAGGACGAGGGAGTCCTAGACTTGATCCAGTTACACCACCAGTGGATCCAGTAGAGGATCCCATTATTGAGAAGCAGGGTGAGGTACCTGCAGTAGGACCAGTCCCGATGGATTTCATGTCCGCACCGGGATTCCAGGAAATCATGGACCGTAAGCTACGGTTCATGGATTTTATGACTCAGGCTGGTTTATTTGCAGCAGACCCTGCCACATCTCAGGCTGGAGGGGGAGCACAGACCCCTACCACTCAGGCTCCAGGGCATGCAGCTTCCATATATTAGACCCCGAGCGCCCTACACGTGGGCGGAGCTCAGCTAGTTGCAGCAGTTATACTTGAGCTCATACCAGCTGTGGTCGGGTATGCGCATAGGCTATTGAACAGATGGATCAGGCTTTAACCTCCTATCTTTAGAGCTGAGAGACACGAGGACCCCCAGGACTTTATTGACCAGTGCAGGGACAGACTGCACAACATGAGATATTGGTGTCCCATGGGGTGGATTTTACTACTTTCCAGTTGGAGGGCAGGGCCCATAGGTGTTGGTAGTTATATCTTCTTGGCAGACCAGCAGGTTCTCCTCCCATGACTTGGGACCAGTTCACATGCCTCTTATTTGAACAGATATATTCCAACCTCTCAGAGGGAAGAGTTGTGATTTCAGTTTGAGCAGCTCCAGTAGGGCTAGATGTTAGTGACCAACTCGCCATGTGCTTATGATACTTCTGACCTTATCGTTCGTACTTATGGTTCCCTGCCTTACATACTCAGTACTTTATTCGTACTGACATCCTTTTATTTGTGGACACTACATGTCGTGCTGCAGGTGCTGATAGACAGGCAGGTGCAGCTCCCCCACCACAGTAGGCTGTCCAGTTCAGCGGTGATTGGCAAGATCCCTTCTCCGGACTTGTCGTGGTCTGGGTATGCATTTTTGTTATTGACATTATGGTTATGTCGGGACCCTGTTCCGGCTATGTTGCAGTACTTATGTTCCTTTAGAGGCTCATAGACAGGTGTCGACTCATGTATAGTTTGGTATGCCTTGTTGGCTGGCTTTTTTTGTATAGTCTTTCATGTGGTTTTTTTTGTATAGTCTTTCATGGTAGCGTGGTAGCTCGTACCTATTATATAGTTTCTTGATTGTCTGGTTATCCCATGTTAATTATTTTACATAATCCATGCTTATTTCTAATTCATGCATTTTATTGTTAGCCTATAGTAAGTGTCGAAGTTGACCCCTCGTCGCTACTTCTTCGAGATTAGACTTGATGCTTACTGGGTACATATTGTTTATGTACTCACGCTACACTTCTGCACTAACCGTGCAGGTTCTTGGTCAGATGCATCTAGTAGTCAACCCGGCGCACACCCCTGATACTCCGAGACTGAGCAGTGAGCTGCTTCCCGAGCCCTTCTGCAGCACCCAAAGTCTTTCTATTGTGTTTTGCTTTCTGTCTATTTCATTTCGGACAGTAGTTTAGTGTTTTGTGTATTCTACTAGTAGCTCATACACTTGTGACACCAGGTCTTGGCACACACACTAGTAGACTTTATGGTTTTGGGATTATCACGTTTGTTATAATTGCACTTAGCTGCTTTCGTCTTATTTATTTAAATTTGTTGTTTCGTAACCATTTAATTAATGAAAATCTAATTACTTAGAAACTTATTAAAAGGATTAATCACGTGGTTAGTTCATTGTTGGCTTGCCTAGCGGCGGAGCTGCGCACCATCACGACCTATAGGAGAATTGGGTCGTCACACTTTATATCTTAATACCAATTCCAACAACCAGATATTCCACGATTTAATAACTTCACGTAAAGAGTTCAACGATTAAATAATGAATACAAAATAAAGAAAACAAGAACTTCAACTAAACATGTAGAGCAATTAGCAAGTAAAAGATAAGACAAGTAGACATGTGAAAATAAACTAGAAATGATGACTATAACATGATAAGGTAACTCAATTAAGGCATGAAAGGAATCTACATAGCTAAAACCGGTAATTTCAACATTTAGCCCATGTGCACACTCGTCACCTTGCATACATACCTTTCACAAATCACAATTATTACAAATCCTAAGGGGTAATTCCCCCGCACAAGGTTAGGCAAGTCACTTACCTCAAAACACGCTAACTCAATCTACTAGTAGGCCTTTCCCTCAATTATCCAACTCCGAACGGCTCGAATCTAGCCAAAACAACTTCATACCATAAATATAAACTATGGGAAGCTAATTCGAATAATAAAGTTACGATCTTTGCAAAGAAATAAAAAGTCAACTCAAAAAGTCAACCCAAGCTCGCGTCTCGAAATTCGACCAAAATTACAAAATCCGAAAATCCATTTGATAACGAGTCCAACCATACAAGAATTACTCAAATTCGACCTCAAATCGCCTTCCAAAACCCAATATTTTAGTCTAGGAAGTTTTTACCATTTTTTCCCAAATTTCCAAATCAAATCCCTAATTAGATGATGAAAATAGTAATAGATTCAAGAAGTATAGTCCAATCCGGGTTAGAATCACTTACCCCAACAATTTTCTTGAAGAACCCTTGAAAAATTGCCTCACACCGAGCTCTCTAGGTCCAAATTATGAAATATGAGATAGAACCCTCATTTTGAAATTTTATTCTGCTGCCCAGTGATTTCCTCTTCGCGAATGCGGAATGTGCCTCGCGTTCGCAATAAAAAGAAATACCCAGCGGCCAAAATCCTCTTCGCGAATGCGAGATCCCCAACACGAATGCGATGAACACTGAGCCCAACCCTACACGAACTTGACCCCTCATATGCGAACGCATAGACCAACCACGTGAGGTCTCCCCAGCCTGCCTTTCTTATATGCGAATGCGATTAACCTCACGCGTTCGCGATGAAAAACTCACATAACCTTCTTGAATGCGTCTTCACCTTCGCGGACGCGAATGGTAAATTTCCAGCAACCCCTGAAGACTCTATGCAAACGTGGGAGAGCCTTCGCAAACACGTAGAAGGAAACCAGACCTGTAGAGAAACTAGAACTTCAGCAATCCGTAAGGTTCCGCAATGCATCGAACATGATCCAAATTACACCCTAGGCCCCCGAGACCTCAAACAAATATACCAACAAGTCCTAAAACATCATACGAACAAGCTCGAAGTGTCAAATCACATCAAACAACACTAGAATCATGAATCACACATCGCTTCAAGACTAAGGAACTTATGAACTTTTGAATTCCTAAACTAATGACGATTCATACCAAAACAACTCTGATTGACTTAAAATTTTGCACACAATTTATAATTGACAAGATGGACCTATTCCAACTTCCGAAATTGGATTCTGACTCTGATATCAATAAATTCAACTCACGGTCAAACTTCCCAACCTTCCAAACCTTCAATTTTCTAACTTTCGCCAATTCATGACGAAACGACCTACAGATCTCCAAATCAACATCCGGACACGCTTCTAAGACCAAAATCACCATACAGAGTGATTGGAACCATCAAAACTTTATTTCAAAGTCGTCTACACAAAAGTCAAACTACGATCAACTCTATCAACTTAACACTCCAACTTAGGGACTATGTATCCCATTTTACTCTGAAACTCACCCGAAACCAAAACCAAACACCCCAGCAAATTTCATAATCACAATATATCATATAGGAGGCAATCAATAGGGGATCAGGGCTAAAATACTCAAAACAACCGGCCGGGTCGTTACACTTTAAAATGAAAATTTTCATCAAGCCACAACTGCAAAATCTTTTTGAGAGCATTTGGAATGAACTCTTTTGTACTCACATAATCCTTTACATATTTGATGTATCATTTTTTATTTTGTGACACCTTTTAGATGAGAACCATTATTGGGTACGGTTTGAAAAAAATTTCTATGTTGCTTATAAAATTTATTCTCTCACCATCATACATTGAATGTTTTTAGTAAAAATACAATGAATAATATTTGATTATTAAGAAACAATGAATATTACAATGATTTATTAATTATAATAAATAAACAATGAACATTAAAATGAATCATTTAATAAAAAAAATATTACAATGAATCATACATCATACATCGTACTTTATGTATAATGAATTTATTTTTCATATTAATTCAATAAATATGATAAATATATTAGTACTGTACAATAATTTTGATGTAATCAAAATTAATCTTCATTGAATCTCGAAAACACTCTTTAAATTAATACATGTTAATTTATCGATTAAATAATACCTCTCAAAATAATAATATTTTATGATCCCGACAATATTAATTTAAAGAGGTTCTACTATAGTATGTTAGCAAAATCATATATACATACATACATATATGCATACATACATGCATACATACATGCATGTATGTATGCATGTATATCTATACTAGTTTCTCGACATGTGCGTTGCACGTGTATGCTGAATTATGTAATACGTAATTTTTATAAAATAATATCAATATTATTAAAATAAATATTTGAGAAATAATTATACATGAAATAAATTACATGTTTATGTGAAAATTTCGTAAGATTCTATGAGGTACAAATATGTAATAAAATGTTTCTCGCCTAAAATTTCTTTACAAATGATATTGCTAATATATGTTTCTTTCATCTGTTTCGATTGCTTTGTCATCATTAGAAATTATTCACCTCGACGATCACTTTGTAGGATTTTGATTTTCTTTTCAAAGAGTTTTAACTCTATATATATATATATCAGGGGCAGCCCAATAGATCTTGTGGCTCTAAGGCGAAACCATATTTAGAGGCCCTTAAATTTATTTTGTAAAATATTTATACTAACAACAAAATTTATTTTCTAAACAATAAATTAATTATTTAAGACAAAAGATAACGAATTTTAAAAAAAAAAGGAAGAAGAGCACAAAGAATAAATGTAATAACCCGACCGGTCGTTTTGCTTTCTAGATCCCTGTTCCCCTAAATAAGACTCCCCGTATGTGCTTTTGCTATTTTTTGACTTGCGGGGATGGTTAGTTCGGGTTTGGAAGGGTTCGGGTTGAAATCGGAATACTTAGTTCCTAAATATTGACTTTAAAAGGTTAAGTTTGACTTGGGTCGGCATTTCTAGTAAACGACCTCAGAACCGGAATTTAACAGTCCCAGTAGGTTCTTATAATGATTTTAGACTTGGGTGCATGTTCGTATCGGATTTTGGATGACCCGAAAGCGTTTCGGCGCATAAAGTTGAAAGTTGGCACATTGAAGGTTTTAAAGTTCTTTAAATTTGGTTTCGAGCAGGTTTTGGGGTTATCGAGCCCGAGAAAAAGTTCCATGAGGTGATTTAAGACTTGCATGCAAAATTTGATGACATTCCGAGTAGTCTAAGTATGATTCGGCGCGTTCGGAGTAAGTAGAGAACTTGAAGTTCATTATTTGATTCAATTTTATTTTAGGGTGCGATTCTTAATTTTGATGTTGTCTTACATGATTTGAGAGTTCGAGTAGGTCCATATTATACTTATGGACTTGTTGGTGCAGTTGGATGAGGTCCCGGGTGGCTCGGGTGGGTTACGGACCACCGGGAGTTGAGTTAAAAATCTGCCATCTGCTGGTTCTGGTTTCCTTCTTCGCATTTGCGAGGGAGGGGCCGCCTTCACGAAGAAGGAAAAATAAGGGGATTGGAAATTTTGCTACGCGTTCGCGAAAGCCAGTCCGCGTCCGCGAAGGTCTTGGACCTGTGGTCTTCGCGTTCGCGTGAAGTGGCCCACGTTCGCATAGAGGAGGATAAAGCTGGGTGGCCACCGTTATTCTTCGCGTTCACGTATGATAGACCATGCAAGCCTCTGTGTTCGCGAGGCTCCTGTCGCGTTCGCAATAGGAAATTTTCTAGGGCCTGGGCCATTTGCCTTCGTGATCGCGAGGCCTCCTCCGCGATCGCGAAGAAGGCATGCCCTGGCAGTGTCTTGTTTTAAAAACAGGACTTAGGCCATTTTCTCTTATTTTTCATTCCCTTGGCCGATTTTGGAGCTTCTTGGAGAGGGGTTTTCACCTAGCTATTGAAGGTAAGATATTCCTACCCAATGTAAGTTTAATACATAGATTATGGATAGATTTTAACATGTAAAATTATGAGAATTTTCGATTTAGTTGAAAAATCTAGGTTTTGATAAAAATGAGATTTAATAACAAAAATGACTATGGAATTGAGTAAAAATTATATATTTGAGTTCGTGAAGTTATGGGCAACAATTATCTTCCAAAATTTCTGGAATCCGGGCACGTGGGCCCAGGGATGAATTTTAGAAATCTTCCAATTGGAGTTGGGCAATTGCTCTAATAGTTAGCTTATGAACTTTTGAACATGTATTGATTAATTTATACGAAATTTGACTAGTTTCTGATTGTTCGGCATCGAGTTTAGGCTTTAGAGTGAATTTGAGTCCGGAAAGTGAACTTTGAGACAAGGTAAGTCTCTTGCCTACCTTGTAGAGGGAATTTACCCCATAGGTGATTTAAATTACTATTTGTTTCTAATTGTGTGGGCTACGTAAGCACGAGGTTTCGAGAGTCCGTGCATAGCTACTAATTTTGCTTATGTCCGGGTTGTTTAGGACCCAAATCATGAAATACTTATAATGTTTGCACCCCACATGTTAATTAAAGTGCCTAAATTATATTGGAACTATATAGAGAAATTGTAAAAAAACGAATTGCACTTACTTGTCTTTTGGCAGATTACTTGACCGTTAATAGAAATTGTGTTTCTTTGTGTATTAGCCTTGTACTAGCTTTTAAACTAGATGTTCATAAAGTATCACCTCACCTTGTGGAGAGGGATGAGCGCCTTGGCAGTAGAATAGATGCATCTATGGTTCGTGCGGCTTGACCCTCGGCATTGTACACATTATTTTGGATCGGGCCGTACGACCTCGACATAAATCGTGTGTAATTCGGACCCTAATTATACTTGATATTATTTTATGGCTTGAGAGGTTATAACTGTAAATGACAGAATTTGACCTGGAATTTACCATTAGTGAAAGAATTATGAATTTACTGCTTCTTATTGAGTTATTATTATTGTTTATATAACCCATGCTTATTTAGAATTTCTGTATTTTATTGTTAGCCCATAGTAAGTGTCGAAGTCGACCCCTCGTCACTACTTCTTCGAGGGTAGACTAGATACTTATTGGGTACATGTTGTTTATGTACTCACGCTACACTTCTGCACTAACCGTGCAGGATTTGAGGCAGGTGCATTTGACAGTCATATCAGCGCGCACCCCCGTTACCCCGAGGCCTAGTGGTGAGCTGCTTCCTGAGCCGTTCTGCAGCACCTAGAGTCTCTCTTTTGTATCTATTTTCTGTCTACTTTATTTCAGATAATAGTTAGAGTTTTGTATATTCTACTAGTTACGCATACACTTGTGACACCAAGTCTTGGCACACATACTAGTAGACTTTATGATTTTGGAGTATTGATGTCACTATAGGTTCCCACTTAGTTGCCTTCGTTTTATTTATTTAAATTTTATACTCCTTAGTTTCATAATAAACAAATTTAATTACTTGAAAACTTATTAACAAGAGAAATCACATGGTCAGTTTAACGTTGGCTTGCCTAGCGGCGACGTTGGGCGCCATCACTGCCTATAGGAGAAATTAGGTCGTAACAACATGGTATCAGAGCACTAGGTTTACATAGGTCTTACAAGTTATGAGCAGGCCTATTAGAGTCTTGCGGATCAGTGTGGAGACATCCGTACTTATCTTTGAGAGGCTATAGGGTGTTAGAAACTACTCTTTCTTCATCTCCTATCATGCGGTTGATGTGGTGCTAAGTCTCTTTCTCTTATTCTCTCATAGATGGTGAGAACGCGTGCGGCAGATGTACCCAATTATGGAGGAGCTACTCCCCCTATTGCTAGAGGCCAAGACAGAGGCTGAGGAAGTGCCCCAACTCGTGGTAGAGGACGAGGACGTCCCAGAGTTGCCCCAGTTGTGCCACCAATGGATCCAGTAGAGGATCCTATATTTGAGGAGTAGGGTGAGGTGCCTACAGCAAAGCTAGCCCCAGTGCATTTCATGTCTGCGCCAGGATTCCAGGAGGTCATGAGCCGTATGCGGTGGTTCATGGATTCTATTACTCAAGCTGGTTTATTTCCAGTAGACTCATCCACATCTCAGGCGAGAGAGGGGCACAGGCGCCTACCACTCAGGCTCCAGGTAATGCAATTGTCGTATATAAGCCACAGAAGCTATTGGATAGATGGACCAGGCTACATCCTCCTGTCTTCGGAGGTGAGCGACATGAGGACCGCCAAAACTTTATTGATCGGTGCAGGGACAGACTGCACAACATGAGGATATTGGAGTCCCACAGGGTGAACTTTACCACCTTTCAGTTGGAGGGCAGGGCCCGTAGATGGTGGCTATCCTATCTTCTTTGCAGACCAGCAGGTTCTTTTCCCATGTCTTGGGATCAGTTCACATACCTCTTCTTGGACAAATATATTCCACCCTCTTAGAGGGAATAGTTGCGGTTTAGTTCGAGCAGCTCCAACAGGGCCAGATGTCGATGACCGACTATGGGGAGAGATTCTCAGAGTTGTCCCGCCATGCACTTATGATACTTCCTACAGATGTAGAGAGAGTGCGGAGGTATGTTTCAGGTTTGCACTCGGATATACAGGCCACTATGGCCCGGGAGGTTGAGATGGGGACTTCGTACGAGCTAGTTGTAGAGATAGCTAGGAGGATCGAGGGTGTTCATCAGCGGAGCCGAGAGCAGGTGACAAGGGATAAGCGTTTTCAATATTCGGGAGGATTCAGTGGTGCCCCAGCTGGGGGCAGAGGTCATTTTGTGAGGGGTCAGTCTAGCAGGCCTACCTATCCAGCACTGCCGCCTCGTCGGGTGCTCTAGTGCGGCCCTATTTTAGCGCCATGCCAGAGAATTCATACCGCCCACCAGCTATTCAGGATTCCTCCAGTGGGTATTAAAGCCATCAGGGTCTGACATCAGGTCAGCAGTCTGTTGTACCGAGAGGTTGTTTGAGTGCGGGGATCTTGGTCATGTGAGGAGGTTTTGCCCTAGGCTTCAGGCAAGGTAGTGCAGCAAGGTCAGCAGCCTATGATTACAGCACCCTATGATTACAGCACCAGCTGCCACACCAGCCATCCGGCCGCCCAGAGGCGGAGGACAGGTGGGTAGGGGTCACCGTAGAGGTTGAGGCCAGTCAGGTTGCAATCCAGCTAGGTTCTACGCGTTTTCGGCCAGACCAGATGCAGTGGCCTCAGATGCCATGATCATAGGTATTATTTCTGTCTGCGGTAGGGATGCTTCAGTACGATTTGATCCAGGGTCTGCATATTCATATGTTTCATCTCTGTTTGCTCATTTCCTAGGTGTTCCTTGTGAGTCCTTGGGTACTCCTGTTTATGTGTCCACACCAGTGGGAGATTCGAATTTTGTGGATCGGATCTACCGGTCCCACATTCTTACTTTCTGTGGTTATTAGACTAGAGCGGATCTTCTGTTGCTAGATATGACTGACTTTGAGGTCATCCTGGGCATGGACTGGTTGTCTCCATATCACGACATCCTTGATTTCCATTCCAAGACTATTACTTTGGCGATGCCAGAGTTGCCTAGATTGGAGTGGAAGGATTCGTCTATCAGTGCATCAAGTCAGGTTATCTCTTTTCTGAAGGCTCGACACATAATCGAGAAGGGTTGTTCAGTTTATCTAGCTTATGTTCAGGATACTACTATAAAGACTCCGGCGATTGATTCAATGCTTGTAGTCCGGGAGTTCTCCGATGTGTTTCCTTCTGATCTTTCAGGCATGCCATTAGATCGTGATATTGATTTCGATATTGATTTGGCTCCAGGTACCCAACCTATCTCTATTCCACTGTACCGCATGGCTACGAAAGAGTTGAAGGAATTGAAGGAACAACTTGAGGAGTTGCTAGCAAAGGTGTTCGTCAAACCGGCTGTGTCGCCTTGGGGTGCACTGGTGTTATTTATGAAGAAGAAAGATGGGACTATGTCGATGTGCATTGATTACCGCCTTCTGAACAAAGTTACCATTAAGAACAAGTACCCGTTGCCGCGTATTGATGATTTGTTTGACCAGTTGTAGGGTGCCAAGGTGTTCTCTAAGATTGACTTGCGATCAGGGTACCATCAGTTGAAGATTCGGGATTCGGATGCTCCGAAGAAGGCTTTTTGGACTAGATATGGCCATTATGATATTTTAGTGATGTCCTTCGATTTGACTAACACCCCAGTGGCATTTATGGGTTTGATGAATCGAGTGTTCAGGCCACATATTGATTCGTTTATCATTATCTTCATTGATGACATGTTGATCTACCCTCGTAGCATGGAGGAGCACGAGTAGCATTTGAAAGTGGTGCTTCAGACCTTGCAGGAACAGAAGCTATATGCTAAGTTCTACAAGTGTGAGTTTTGGTTAGATTTTGCGGCATTCGAGGGCCATGTTGTATTAGGTGAGGGTATTAAGGTAGATCCCAAGAACATCGAGGCAGTTTAGATTTGGCCTTATCCTACCACAGTGACCGAGATCAGGAGCATCTTGGGGTTAATAGGTTATTTCGTCGGTTCATGGAAAGCTTCTCATCTATTGTAGCACCTTTGACTAGATTGACCCAGAAAGGTGCTCCGCTCTGATGGTCCAATGACTGCGAGGCAAGCTTTCAGAAGCTCAAGACCACATTGACTTCAGCACCAGTGTTAGTGTGGCCTTCCGATTCAGGCATGTACACTGTGTACTGCGATGCTTCATGCGTTGGTTTGGGTTGTGTATTGATGCAGGAAGGGCAAGTTATTGCATATGCTTTGCGTCAACTGAAGACACACGAGAAGAATTACCCTGTACATGATTTGGATTTGGATGTGATTGTTCATGCACTTAAGATCTGGAGGCATTATCTTTATCTGATGTCTTGTGAAGTTTACACCGATCATCGCAGCTTGCATCATTTGTTTAAGAAGAGGGATCTCAATTTTAGGTAGCGCAGGTGGCTTGAGTTACTAAAAGACTATGATATCACCATCCTTTGTCATCCGAGTAAGGCGAATGTAGTTGCGGACACGAGCAGAAAGGCGAAGAGTATGGGTAGTTTGGCATTCATTTCAGTAGAGGAGAGGCTATTAGCTTTGGACATTCAGTCCTTGGCTAACAGACTAGTGAGGTTGGATATTTCAGAGCCCAACCGAGTTCTTGCATGTGTCGTTGCCCAGTCTTCACTATTCAAGTAGATCAAGGCTCGCCAGTACGACGATCCGCACTTATTGGTTCTCAGGGACACGGTACTACAGGGTGGTGCCAAGGAGGTTACTATTGGTAAGGATGGTGTTTTGCGACTACAGGGTCGTCTATGAGACCCTAATGCTGATGGATTGAGGGAAATGATTCTAGAGGAGGCACACAGTTCTCGGTATTCTATTCATCCATGTGCTACAAAGATGTATCGCGACCTAAGTTAGCATTATTGGGGGCAGTGGATGAAGAAGGACATAGTCGAGTATGTAGTGAGGTGCCTTAATTGCCAGCAGGTTAAGTACGAGCATCAGAGGACAGGTGGCCTAATCCATCAGATGGTTATACCTGAGTGGAAATGGGAGCGCATAACTATGGACTTCGTAGTTGGGTTGCTGCAGACCTTGAGGAAGTTCGATGCAGTTTGGGTCATAGTCGACAGGTTAACCAAGTCAGCACACTTTATTTCGGTGGTGACCACGTATTCTTCAGAGAGATTGGCCCAGATTTACATTTAGGAGATTGTTCGATTTCATGGTGTGCTTGTTTCCATCATATTAGATAGAGGCCCTCAGTTTACTTAGCATTTCGGGAGAGCAGTACAGAGTGAGTTGGGGACCCGGTAGAGCTCAGCACAGTCGGAGCGGACAGTTTAGATTTTGGAGGATATGCTCAGAGCATGTGTGATAGACTCCGAAGGGCAGTGGGATCAATTCTTACCTTTGGCCAAGTTTGCTTACAACAACAGTTATCAGTCCAGCATCGAGATGGCTCCACTTGAGGCTTTATATGGTCGGTGATGTCGCTCGCCCATCAGATGGTTTGAGCCCGGTGAGGCCAAGTAATATGGTACTGATTTGGTGAAGGATTCCTTGGAAAAGGTAAAGTTGATTCATGAGTGACTTCACGTAGTACAGTCCAGACAGAAGAGTTACACAGATCAGAAAGCGTGTGATTTATCATTTATGGTGGGCGGAAGGTTCTCTTGAAAGTATCACAATTGAAGGGAATCATAAGGTTCGGGAAGAAGGGCAAGTTGAGCCCAAGGTTTATAGGTCCATTTAAGGTGTTGAGACGAGTTGAGGAGGTTGCTTATGATCTTGCTTTGCCTCTTTGTCGATCGGGAGTTCATCCGGTCTTCCATGTGTCTATGCTCCGAAGCTATCATGCTGACAGGTCGCATGTGTTAGACTATAGCATGATTCAGCTAGATGAGAGCCTAGGTTATGAGGAGGAGCTAGTTGCCATTGTTAATAGGTAGGTTCGCCAGTTGAGGTCCAAGAAGATTTCTATGGTAAGGGTTCGGTGGAGGGGCCAATCAGTCGAGGAGACGACTTGGGAGGCCGAGGACATGCGGAGAAGATATCCACACTTATTCGGCACCCCAAATATGATCCTAGACTCGTTCGATGATGAATGTTTGTTTAAGAGGTGGAGAATGTAACGAATCGACTGGTTTGTTTTCCTTTCTATATCCCCATTACCCTAAATAAGACTCCCTATATGTGCTTTTGCTGTTTTGTGACTTGCGGGGATGGTTAGTTCGGGTTTGGAAGGGTTCAGGTTGAAATCGAAGCACTTAGTTCCTTAATATTGACTTTAAAAGGTTAAGTTTGACTTGGGTCAACATTTCTAGTAAACGACCTTGGAACCGGGATTTGACGATCCCAATAGGTTCATATGATGATTTTGGACTTGGGCGCATGTTCAGATCGGGTTTTGGATGACCAGGGAACGTTTCGCCGCATAAAATTGAAAGTTGGCACATTGAAGGTTTTAAAGTTCTTTAAATTTGGTTTGGAGCAGGTTTTGGAGTTATCGAGGTCCATTTGGGATTCTGAGCCCCGGAGTAGTTTCGTGAGGTGATTTAAGACTTACACACAAAATTTGGTATCATTTCGAGTAGTCTAAGTATGATTCGGTGCATTCGGAGCGAGTTGAAAACTTGAAGTTCATTATTTGATTCAATTTGGTTTTGGGATGCGATTCTTAGTTTTGATGCTGTTTTACACGATTCAAGAGTTCGAGTAGGTCAGTACTATGTTTACAGACTTGCTGGTGCAGTTAGACGGGGTCCCGGGTGGTTCGGGTGGGTTTCAGACCACCCAGAGTTGAGTTCAAAATCTGCCATCTGCTGCTTCTGGTTTCCTTCATCGGGTTCGCGAGGGAGGGGCCGTGTTCATGAAGAAGGAAGATATGGGGACTGGAAATTTTGCTACGCGTTCGCGAAAGCCAGTCCGCGTTCGCGAAGGTATGGGACCTATGGTCTTCGCGTTCGCGTGAAATGGCTCGCGTTCGTGTAGAGGAGGCTAAAGCTGGGTGGCCGCCATTATTCTTCGCATTCGCGTAGGATAGGCCATGCAAGCCTCCGCATTCGCGAGGCTCCTATCGTGTTCATGACAGGCACTTTTCTGGGGCCTGGGCCGTTTGCCTTCACGATCGCAAAGCCTCTTCCGCAATTGCAAAGAAGGCATGTCTGGGTACTGTCTTGTTTTAAAAATGGGAAGTAGGGCATTTCCTCTCATTTTTATTCCCTTGGCCGATTTTGGAGCTTCTTAGGGGTTTTCACCTAGCTATCCAATGTGAGTTTAATACATAGATTATGGGTAGATTTTAACATATAAAATTGTGAAAATTATGGGTTTAGTTGAAAAACCTAGATTTTGATAAAAATGGGATTTAACCACGAAAATAATTATGGAATTGGGTAAAAATTATATACTTGAGTTCGTGAGGTTATGGGTAACAATTATCTTAGTAAATTTCCGGAATCCGGGCATGTGGGCCCGGGGATGAATTTTAGGAATCTTCCAATTGGGATTGGGTAATTTCTCTAATAGTTAGCTTATGAACTTTTGAACATGTATTGATTAATTTATACAATATTTGACTACTTTCGGATTGTTCGGCACCGAGTTGAGGCTTTAGAGTGAATTTGAGGCCGAAAAGTGAGCTTTGAGACGAGGTAAGTCTATTGCCTAATCTTGTAAGAGGGAATTTACCCCATAGGTAATTTAAATTACTATTTATTTCTAATTGTGGGGGCTACGTACGCACGAGGGGACGAGAGTCCGTGCGTAGCTACTAATTATGCTTATGTCCGGATAGTTTAGGACCCGAATAATGAAATACTTGTAATGTTTGCACTTCACTTGTCCACTAAAGTTCCCAAATTATATTGGAACTATAGAGAGAAATTGTAAGGAAACAAATTGCACTTACTTCAGTTTTGGCGGATTACTTAACCGTTAATAGAAGTTGTGTTTCTTTGTGTATTAGCCTTGTAATAGCTTTTAAATCGGATGTTCAAAAAGTATCCTCTCTTCTTGAGGAGCAGGCCGAACGCCTCAGCAGTAGAATAAAGCATCTATGGTTCATGCTGCTCGACCCTCGGTATTGTACATATTATTTTAGATCGGGCCGTACGACCTCGACATAAATCGTGTGTAATTCGGAGCCTAATTATATTTGATATTATTTTATGGCTTGAGAGGTTATAATTGTAAATGACAGAATTTGACCTGGAATTTACTACTAGTGAAAGAATTATGAATTTACAGCTTATTATTGAGTTATTATTATTGTTTATATAACCCATGCTTATTTAGAATTTATGTATTTTATTGTCAGTCCATAGTAAGTGTCGAAGTCGACCCCTCGTTACTACTTCTTCGAGGGTAGACTAGATACTTATTGGGTACATGTTGTTTATGTACTCACGCTACACTTCTGCACTAACCGTGTAGGATTTGAGGCAGGTGCATTTGCCAGTCATACCGGCGCGCACCCCCGTTCCGCAGCACCTAGAGTCTTTCTTTTGTATCTATTTTCTGTCTGCTTTATTTCAGACAGTAGTTAGAGTTTCGTATATTCTACTAGTTGCTCATATACTTGTGACACCAAGTCTTGGCACACATACTAGTAGACTTTATATTTGGAGTATTGATGTCACTATAGTTTCCCACTTAGTTGCCTTCGTTTTATTTATTTAAATTTTCTACTCCTTAATTTCTTAATTTAATTACTTGAAAACTTATTACCAAGAGCTGTCACATGGTCAGTTTACTGTTGGCTTGCCTAGCGGCGACGTTGGGCGCCCTGATGGCCTATAGGAGAAATTGGGTCGTGACAATAAAGTGGTGAATTATCAGATGTTGAAGTCCAAAACTGAAAGCGAAAATTTTGATTTGGCTCTCATCACAATTGAGAAATAATCGTACATAATGTAATAGCATAAGTTTTGAGCATTGACAGTATCAAAAATATGAACTCCTTCTGATAATTTAAACGATAATTGTAGTTCATTCTATTAATTAGTAGAACTTAGTGGTGAATATCTAAAATTTATTGTAAATAACCTAATATAGCATTGAATTATATTAAAAGATTATCGGTGCCTGAATACTTTTATGTTCATGCTATTTCAAAGAAGATTGTAAAAGAAATTTATTATGTTATTGATACATATCTTAATTCCTATATAAAAGGGATAAAACTAAAATTGAAGCAAATATACTAATTAATGAGTGAGAAAAGTATCATTATTGATGAACTTATTGGTATATAAAATAACCTCAATCAAATAACAAAAAAAAAATATACTATAATACTTTTGTTTATAATATTTATTTATATAAATTTTATACTTATATAGTAATTATACTAATAAGATTAAGTAAATTTAATTGGGGCCTTCAAATTTTGGGGGACTAAAGCGATGGCCTCACTGTCCTAGACTTTAGAGCCGCCCCTGATTTATATATATATATATATATATATATATATATATATATATATATATTTCAGGATCTCAAAGAATAATTAATTATCAAGTATTAGTGTAAGTCCGATTCATGTCTTACAACTTTAAAACGATCTCTTAATTTCATGCCTAACTAATCAATTTGACAATATTTAAATAAAATATATCATGAGATCATCACATAATAAAGAACTGTTGAATATTATAAATCACTAAGGGTATGACGTAAATTAATGTAAATTATAAGTTGAGTGACCAAAATACCCATCATGTTGACACAAAACCAATTCAATTTCTTCAATAAATGATGTGATTTGCAGATTCCTTGCCAACTTGCCCGACAGATTTTTCCTCAAGCATGGTACATAGATCGTTTCATCTATCCAAACATAAGGTTGTCAATCTTTCTGACTTTTACACAAAATCGTTTTTTATTCTTCGTTGAAACTCTTCCTAGTAACTATCGTCATTATCAGTGTCTAATGTTTGACAACTTTGATGTTGATTTCCAAATTTCAAGAAGTTGTACTAAGTTTGCCAACAATATGTTACACAAATCTTGAAGCATCGATCCAACTTGGACTTCGTCAACTGTTGAACACTTCAATGTAGTTTTCTTCTTCTCCTTTCTCCTGAGAAGTTGCTTTATATTTGTGAGTTCACAGCCGTGGGACACTTTGTGTTCTCTTCAAGTCAGTCGAATGCAATAAACCTGTGCGTCCAAATTCAAGGCTACAATAAGATTTCAAAACTTTGCCTCAAATTCATTATCCAATACAATTCAGCAACACTATGATATACAGGCTCGAAGAACACAGTCTCTTATACGTCTCAGTAAATTATCTGAGGACTTTGAACACCGTCTTTTCCTCTATCAAGTATTAACTATCATCACTGGTTAATTCTTTAAATTCCTTTAGATAGGTTTGTGAATGGAATGATTGTAAGGAGTATGAAGCATGCTCGGTGTATGTTCGTAGGCGTCGAAAAAAAGCTAATAATTGGATTTTTTTTCTACACCTTGATTGAAAGAGAAACATTTTGAATATAGGCAAATTTTTTTCTTTCAAGGCAACGGTTGAACAAGGCTTTTTGAAAGAAAACTTAGCTGTTAGTAAGAACAAACACAACTTTTACCAAAAGCCACTTAAATTAAATCAGTTTTCTTTTATGTAAATTTTATTTTTAATATTATTAGTATAAAAGATTTTATCAATAGGGGTGCTAAAGTAATTTTACTTTTCAATTTTGGGGTTCTTGATATATATATATATATATATATATATATATATATATATATATATATATATATATATATATATATATATATATATATATATATATATACACACACACATAATTCAAATAACAACACTTTCCCATGATTAAAATATACACCAAAATTGTTGAGTATATATTGTAATGACCCGACCGGTCGTTTTGAGCTCTAGCACGTCGTTCAGCAATTTGAGGCCTTGGTAGCTTCACTTCATCTATTATGACTTGTACATGTAGTCGGAATTGAGTTTTGGGAAGTTCGAAGTTGATTCGAATGGAAAATTCTCAATTGGGAAGTTTTAAGTTGGAAGAGTTGACCAAGGTTTGGCTTTTGAGTCAACGACCTCGGAATCGGGATTTGAAGGTTCCAATAGGTTTGTATGATGATTTTGGACTTAGGCGTATGTTCGGGTTGAGTAACGGGCGGTCGGAGTGCAATTCGGTGCTTATTATGGAAAGTTGGCATTTTTAAGGTTTAAGAATTGCTTAAGTTTGATTTGAAATGGATTTTAGTGTTATCGATGTCTGTTTGAGGTTTCGAGCCTTGGAATGGGTTCATAACGTGATTTATAACTTGTACATAAAGTCTGGCGTCATTCTGAAATGTTTAAGTATGAATCGGACGCGTTCATCGAAGTTTGAATGCTTGAAAGTTGAAAGAAGGATTTTGATCGTCGATTCGAAGTTTCGATGTTGTTTGGTGTGATTTAAGGCCGAGAGCAGGTTCGTTTTATGATTTGAGACTGGTAAGTATGATTGGACGGGGTCCTGCAGGCCTCGGGTGTGTTTCGGATAGTTTCGAACCATTTTCCTTTATTTTGTGATTGTTGGTTTCTAGTGTCTTGGGTATGAATCGCAATTGCGGGAGAGAGGACGCGATCGCGAAGAGTAAAGCGGATTGGTGGAGTGGTTGTTCTATGTGATCGCGGAAATGGTCTCGCAATCAGGGAGCTTGAGCAGGAGGTACTTCGCGTTCGCGTGGGATAAGTCGCGAACGCATAGGGTTGCTAAGGTTGAGCTGTTGCGGGTGAGTTGGTCTACGCGATCGTGGGAGGTGTATCGCGATTGCGTATGAGGAAGTGTTGAGCTAGGAATTTATGCCTTCACATTCGCAAAGGCTGGAGTGGGATCGCGGAGTTCTGGATGGTTGTGAATCATGATCGCATGGTGGAGCTCGTGTCCGCGAAGAATAGATTTGGGGGCAGGGATGTTTGGCCTTCGCGATCGTGAGGATTATTCCGCGATCGCGAAGAGGAAGGACCTGGGCAGTGAGTTTTTATTCCGGGACTTAGCTCATTTCTTTCACATTTTCATGTGGTTGGACGATTCTTAGAGCTCTTGGACGGAAGATTTTCATCGTATATTGCAAGGTAAGCAATTCCCACATATTGTAAGTTAATTACATGAAATCTATAAGGATTTAAACATGAAAATTAGTAGAAATTGTGAGATTTTGAAAGAAACCTAGAATTTGGTATTTTTGGTCTTGACCACGAAATTGGACATAGACTTTGGGAATAAATTATATATTTGAGTTCGCGTCGAAATCCAGACACGTAGGCCCGAGGGTTGACATTGTTGACTTTTCGAGCGGAGTTGAGAATCATTATAAATGTTAAAATGTACACATTGGAGTATATATTGATTGAGTTGTACATTGTTTAACTAGTTTCGGATCGTTTGGCTTTGATTGAAGAGTTAGAGAGGCATTGGAGCCGGTTATAAAACTTCAGAGCGAGGTAAGTCTCCTGTCTAACCTTGTGAGGGGAAAACTACCCCCTAGGCGATGTATTTGTTATGTGCTACTAGTTGTGGGTGCTATGTACACACGGGGTCCGTACGTAGCTAAAGCATGTTGACGAGCGCAAAACACCACTTTAATTATGCTCGCTAGTCAAAGAGAGTATAATATAATATCGTATCCACATGGATTAGAGTTAAACAGTATTATCCTAATTTGTAGCTAGATTGCTATCCAAGATGATCAACAATTTAGATTTATGTGATTAAAACTACAATTAACTAAGAATCTAAAGCTATTGACTAATGACAATCGCAACCAAGGTAAGCAAGAAAGTTATCAATGGGAGAAAGTAGGGGTTGATTGGATAGGTGCAAGATAATTGTTTGGGATCTAACTTTAGATAATTCACTTCTAATATTTAAGTGAGTCTCTCGAATTCACTCAATTATTAGTTCAAACGTTTAGTAGAAACTCCTCTCTCGATTAAGTCTCAAAATCGCGAGATGAACCAATTTAAGTACGTGAAGATATGCAAGAATGCGTAATGGATTGGTCTTTATGAGAACCTCTTTCGATTATCCTCCTAACTAGGATTAATCAATGATTCAACTAGTCTCTTTCAATTACTAAGAAGAATTAATGAACTCAACCAACAAGATAATGCAAAGATATCACAAGTTATGCCTCTCCCGATTACATGAACATGTGATTATCGATGCAACAATTAAATCATCCAAAAACGCTTCAATACATAAAAACTAGAGTTATAATCCACTAACAAATATCAATCCACCAAATCCATCAAACCCTAAAGAGAACTACTCCATAGATATGGAGTAACTCATCACAAATATGTTTAAAGAAAAGAAAAACATATAACGATCCAAACTAGGGTCTTGAATGAGGATTGAATGATGAACTCCTTGTACTTTTGCTTCTCCAACTCCTTCTTAGCCTCCTTAGGTGTTAGATGTGTCAAAAGTCCCAAAAACTAACGTTTTTCCATGTATTTATACCAAGTAGGATCGGGCCCAGATAAAATTACCTTCTCCTACGCGAAATAGGACAATTACTCCATAAAAACTTGCACAGGCGCGCCGCATGGGGCGTTGCGCCATGCGGGGTATTAGTGGAAAAATTCAGAGAGCTAGTTCTGATAGGCAGCAGGTATTTTGCACAGCTGCGGCGCGCCACGCACCGCCCCATGCGCCGTGCTAGTGATGTTTTTTTAGAGTACAAAATTTTTCTTGCTTTTTGATATCCAGATGTGGTTTTCAACCCCCGAACGCGATCCCGGCTTAATCCCTTGGGCTTTTACTCAGACTTCAAAGCTCCAAATCACTCAAATTCATTCCATTACATCTACATAGCTCGTAATCACTCCTATAAGGCATATAACACACAATAAGTGCAAAACACTAGCAATTAAAGCTCAAACACAATAAAAGTGCAGTAAATTAGAGTGCAATAAGCGACTAAAACACAATATTATATCCTACCATCAATACCCCACACTTAAATCATTGCTCGTCCTCTAGCAATCAACTACACTTCATATAGACACGACCTTTTTAAACGACTCTTATAAATCATCACACCAAGAATATTTAAAACAGATTAAGCACTCTAACGTAACATCATCGCCTCAAGATTTGACTCAAAAGCACCACGCATTATTTACAAAACTGCTCACTTACTCTAACACAGAGGTCAACGACATTACCTTTCCTTCGTGAATCAAGTGCCCTCACACAATAATAGAGAGTAGTTCCGCACACAATAGAAATTAAGATCAATTAGGAACTCAAGATAGAAAGAACTCACTCACTCTCAGAAACAACATTCATATGCTACAAAAGATGAACCATAGGCTTGTCGTAGTGTACTACTCTACTAATCAAGCTCATTATGTAAAGGATCAAGTAGGACTTTCATTGGTTGTTATGTAGGTTGCGGGATGGGTAGGATACATTTGGATATAAGAGTGACTACACCTCCCTAAGCACTTTAATACATACATTTCATTGTTCAAAATCCCATACTTATGTCAAACCAAAACTCCACCTTCAAATCAATATACATTAACTCGCTACTTCTTTAACCACAATTACATCAAGAGTCACCACTATCAAAGAGTATTTTTCACAACAATACAACTATGTTTTTCTTTTCTTTTTACATTCAAGTGGCTCTTACTTTTCAAAACAGTGCACCTTCTTCCTTATTTTAATAGTTCCACTCAAAAGCCAAACAAAACACCCCACACTTCACCTTTTACTATGTTCATAACGAATTTAAGTGCTCACGAGAGGTAAAAGCTCAAATAGATGGTCAATTCAACCAAATGGGTAAGCTTGTACTGTGGTTGCCAAAGAAACAGGAAACACCTAAATCACTTTTAAGACTAAACAAAACTACTATTTCGCTTTGCAAACACACGGGGCAAGTTCTATACATCAAATGCAATGCACCGAATACACAAAACCTCACACCCACATGGCACATAGCTCACTCAAGATTGGATTATCAAGACACTCTAGTCAAAGCAGTTAAGCAAATTTAAGATCATACAATTTAAGGTACTTATAGAAGAGTCAAAAACTGAGCCTAAGCGTCACAACTAAAGCACTCACTATTCTCAAAGCATAATAAAGTTAAAAGATATTGCTTTCAATTCAATTCATAGCACACGGTTTCCTACTCTAAAAAACCTAAATACACCCGGTTCAAACAAAACCCTTGGAATATAACTGCGGCACAAAGAAAAACCAGGGGGGAATTAGTACACTACCAAGCAAAAAAAAGCATAAGGTAAAGAAAACTTCCTAGAACATCTAGTCGGTTTCTGAGTCGAAGTTGGGATCTATTCAACGCCTTCTAACTAATGTGCACATCAATGCAGATAGCTTCTTCTCCGCCTCTCCTTTTTCACCCTATTTCTATATTCATCTCGAAAGTTAGAGTCTCCTCACCCACTCTAAGCATGACCTTTCTCTCGTGTATATCTAATATTGCTCTACCCGTTGTTAAGAATGGTCTTCCTATAATGAGGGGGACCTCTTTGTTCTCTTCCATATTCACTACTATAAAATCTACAGGAAATACAAACTTATCTACCCGAACTAAGACATCTTCCACTATCCCCTCAGGTATCAGAGTCGTTTAGTCTGCCAGCTGCAATGATATTGGCACTGAACTTATCTCTCTTATCTCCTTCTCTAGTTTCCTGTAAATAGATAGAGGCATTAAGTTAATAGAGGCACCAGAATCCTATAAAGATTTATCAAAATTAATATAGCATAAAGAGCAAGGTATAGTAAAACTCTCTGGATCTCCACACTTTTGTGGGAGTTTATTTTGCAATATAGCACTGCAATGCTCTGTGAGCTTCACCACTGAGGTCTCCTCTATCTTCCTTTTCTTTGTCAGGATCTCCTTCAAGAATATGCCATGAGTAGGAATTTGTGAGAGCACTTTCATGAATGGTAAATTTATATTAACCTGTTTCAGCATATCCAGAAATCTCTCAAATTGTTTGTCCAGCTTTTCTCTGTATAGCTTTTGAGGGAACGGTGGAGCAGGCATATGCTCGCTCTCATTAGATTCATCCCTTCTTGAAGTTTCCTCCTTCTTCTTTTTGTCAGTTTCCTTCTTGCCTTTCTTCTTCTTATCAATATCATCCTTCAGTTGCTCAACATTTTCTTTTTCAAGTACTAACTCTTTTTGGATTGGAGTGGTATCTTTCAACACTTGCCCGCTTCTCAAGGTCACAACATTCACTATTTCTTTAGGATTTCTCTCAGTATCACCTGGTAAAGTACTTGGGACTCTCTCAGCTAATATTGTTGCAATCTTCCCCACTTGTCTCTCAAAATTTCGAAACCTAGTGCCTAATTCTCTTATAGCTGCCCTATGAGCGTCCAACCTCTCATCTGTCTTGACAATGAAGGCTTTCATTAAATCTTCTAGACCAGGCTGATTAGACTGTGGAGGCTAAAACTGCTGCCTCTATTGATTTTGGAAGACTGGAGCTCCTTGTCCCTAAGGTCTGAGGTTGCTTTGCTGCCAGGCATTTGCAGTATCCCCAGATGAACTCCATGAAAAATCGGGGGTGTCTCTAACCTATTGCATTAAAGTTTTAATTCCCCACAGCATTCACTTCCTCAGTTGAGGCCTGACACTCATGAGTAGGGTGTCCCCTTCCACATATATCACAAGCTGCATGAGGTTCACTCTGAATTGTAGCTAAGGTCAGCTTCTGTATTTCTTTAGCCATAGCATCAAGTTGTACCTGCACAGATGTGTTAGCATCAACCTGGCGAACACCTGTCGATCTTTTTCTTTCAGCACTCTCAGAGGACCACTGATTTGCATTGTCAGATAACTCGTCAAGAATAGTAACTATCTCCTTTGGTGTCTTCTTCATCAATGGGCCTCCAGCTGCATTGCTCAATTCTCTATGTGAGGCCGGTGTCAATCCATCCCAAAAGTCCTGGAGTTGCATCCAGAGTTCAATTCCCCTATGTTGACTCTTTCGGGCATCCTTAAATCTCTCTCAAGCTTGAAATATAGTTTCAGCATCTTTCTGGCAGAAGTTATGGATTTCTCCTCTAAATTTGCCCGTCTTAGCTGATGAGAAATATATATCAAGAAATTTTCTACTCATCTCATCCCATGTTCTAATTGATCCCGTGGGCAAGCTTCGAAGCCACTGCTTTGCATCGTCTTTGAGTGTGAAGGGGAATGCCCTTAAGTAAATTACAACTTGTGATACACCATTATATTGAAAGGTGGTCATAATCTCCTCAAAGTCCATCAGATGTGTATTTGGATCTTCGTTCAACTTCCCTCTAAAGACACAACAATTTTGAAGGGTTTGAAGCAACCCTTGCTTTAACTCGAAATTGTTAGCTACAATTGGAGGTGATTGAACACTTGACAAACCTTGATTGTAGACCGGTCTAGCATAATCACCAAGTGGTCTCCCAGCACCGGGAGCTTTTTTTCCGAACTGGACTACAGCTAAAGGCTGATTTTGGGAAATTCTCTGACCCCTCTCTTCATCCTAGATAATCTATGCATCTTGAATAGCTGCTTGCTCAGCATCCCGTGTAGCTTTTTCTCGTTGGTGGGCTGCCTCTCTTGCAGCTAAATCCACATTATCATCATCTCCTACCATAGTTTCTTTTGTTGAGGATTGCCCAACCTTCTCTATATTCTCAGGGAGATTTCTTTCCTTCCTCAGCAGTCGTAGTTGTTTTTCTATTTCTGGTTCATATGGTAGCCATTCTTTCCCAGAAGATCGAGTCATGCACCACTCTTACCTACAACCTGCGCACAGTCAAAGAACACCAACCGTAAAAAGGGAAAAATAAAATAAAATAAAACAAAAAATTCCTTAATTAGCATTAGAAACTATTTCAAACACTATTGATTGCCAATCCCCGTCAACGGCAGCAAAATTTGACGAGCGCAAAATACCACTTTAATTATATTCGCTAGTCAAAGATAGTATAGTATAATATCGTATCCATAGGGATTGGAGTTAAACAGTATTATCCTAGTTTGTAACTAGATTGCTATCCAAGATGATCAAAAATTTAGATTTACGTAATTAAAACTACAATTAACTAAGAATCTAAAGCTATTGACTAATGACAATCGCAACCAAGGTAAGAAAGGAAGCTATCAGTGGGAGAAAGTAGGGGTTGATTGGATATGTGCAAAATAATTGTTTGGAATCTAACTCTAGATAATTCACTTCTAATGTTCAAGTGAGTCTCTCGAATTCACTCAATTATTAGCTCAAACATTTAGTAGAAACTCCTCTCTCGATTAAGTTTCAACCTCGCGAGATGAACCAATTTAAGCACGTGAAGATATGCAAGAATGCGTACTGGATTGGTCTTTAGGAGAACCTCTCTCGATTATCCTCCTAACTAGGTTTAATCAATGATTCAACTAGCCTCTTTCGATTACTAAGAAAAATTAATGAACTCAACCAACAAGATAAGATATCACAAGTTATGCCTCTCTCAATTACATGAACATGTGATTATAGATGCAACAATTAAATCATCAAAAAATGCTTCAGTACATAAAACTAGAGTTATAATCCACAAACAAATATCAATACACCAAATCCATCAAACACTAAAGAGAACTACTCCATAGATATGGAGTATTCATCACAAATATGTTTAAAGTAAATGAAAACATTAAATGATCCAAACTCGGGTCTTGAGTGAGGATTGAATGATGAACTCCTTGTGCTTTCGCTTCTCCAACTCCTCCTTAGCCTCCTTAGATCTTATATATGTCAAAAGTCCCAAAACTAATATTTTTCCATGTATTTATACCAAGTAGGGTCGGGCCCAGATGAAATCACCTTCTCCTACGGGAAATAGGACAATTACTCTGTAAAATTTGCACAGGCGTGGCGCATGGGGCGACGCACCATGCAGAGCATTAGTGGGGAAATCCAGAGAGCTAATTCTGACAAGCAGCAGGCCTTTTGCACAACCGCGGCACGCCACGTGACGCACCATGCGCCGCGCTAGTGATGTTTTCTCAAAGCACGGAATTTTCCTTGCTTTTGATATCCAGATGTGGTTTTCGACCCCCGAACGCGATCCCGGATTAATCCCTTGGGCTTTTACTTGGACTTCAAGGCTCCAAATCACTCAAATTCATTCCATAACATCTACATAGCTCGGAATCACTCCTACAAGGCATATAACACACAATAAGTGCAAAACACTAGCAATTAAAGCTCAAACACAATAAAAGTGCAGTAAATTAAAGTGCAATAAGCGACTAAAATACAAGAATATAGCATACCATCACATGTTTATGCCCGGGTTGATGTAGGACTTTATCATGTAAGGTTTTGAATTATTTGAACTCATTCTGTTGGCTTAACTAATTGAATTTATAGTTGAGATTTGTTTAGAAAGACATATGTACATATTAGGTTGAGCCTTATCACCTTGAGTTGTTGGCAAGTTCTTTGAGAAATGGTAAAGGTTATATTCACTTTATGCTCATGTATTTGTATTGTTAGCACGTGTCTCGTAATTCAATAAGCTCCTTCCTTTCTTGTGCGAGCCGAATGCCTCGGTAGTATAATAGATGCATTTATGGTTCATGTTGGTCGACCCTCAGCGATGTACACATTATTCGAGATCGGGCTGTACGACCTTGGCATAATCGTGCGTTATATCGCTAGCAGTCCGAATATTCACGTGATTAGCCCTCCTCTGATGCCTAGAATTTTATATGGTATTCCTTATTCATTTGATATTGGAACTTGATATTTTTCGAGCTTTTGAGATAGGATAAGATATTGAGAAGTTTATATCATTAAAAGAAATTTTGAAAGAATATGTTGGTTACCGTTTTATCCCATTATTGTTGTTGTGCTTCATCTCTGCTTACAATTTATAATATTGCTTTACTAGACCTCTAGTAAGTGTCAATGTCGATCCCTCGTCACTTCTTCTTCAGGTTTAGGCTAGATACTTACTGGGTACGCATTGATTTACGTATTCATACTGCATTCAGCACTAAATGTGCAG
This sequence comes from Nicotiana obtusifolia, assembly GCA_002018475.1. Lineage (NCBI taxonomy): Eukaryota > Viridiplantae > Streptophyta > Magnoliopsida > Solanales > Solanaceae > Nicotiana > Nicotiana obtusifolia. The sequence goes on along the minus strand of MCJB01002670.1, from coordinate 39,282 downwards.
GATCTGACAGGTTAATTTGGTAGTCATCTTGGCGCATAGGCTCAGCCGTTGAGGAGACTTTATGGTGAGCTGCATTCCAGGCTACATATCGCAGCCCGCGGAATCTCCATCGTACAATTTACTTTATCATTTCTTATTTACTTCTATATATATGCTTTATTATTATTCTACTCCTTAGTAAATGCTGATGCACTTGTGACACCTGATTTTGGGATACTCTAGTGGTTGCTTATGGTTCAGCTTGATATTGTCATCTTTTATTTTTTTATCTTACTAACATTTTAAGTATTCATGATTTCTAAATGCATTTATGTCTCCACCTAATAAGATTCATGATTTCAAAAATAATAAAATAAGTAAATAAATCATTAGTTCATCATTGGCTTGTCTAACGGCAACGTTGGGCGCCGTCACGACCTATAGCAGGTTTTGGGTCGTGACAGCTTGAATGTAACGACCCAACCGGTTGTTTTGAGCTCTAGCACGTCGTTCAGCGGTTTGAGGCCTTGGGTAGCTTCACTTCATATAATATGACTTGTACGCATAGTTGAGATCGAATTTTGGAAAGTTCGAAGTTGATTCGGATGGAAAATTCTCAATTTGGAAGCTTTAAGTTGGAAGAATTGATCAAGGTTTGACTTTTGAGTAAATGACCTCGTAGCGGGATTTGATTATTCCAATAGGTTCGTATGATAATTTCGGACTTGGGCGTATGTTCGGGTTAGGTATCGGGTGGTCCGGGAGCATTTTGGTGCTTATTATGGAAAGTTGGCATTTTGAAGGTTTAAGAATTTCTTAAGTTGATTTGAAGTGGACTTTGGTGTTATCGATGTCCGTTTGAGATTCCGAGCCTTTAAATATGTTCGTATTATGATTTATAACTTGTACGTAAAGTTTGGCGTTATTCTGAAATGTTTAACTATGAATCGTATGAGTTCGTCAAAGTTTGAATGTTTGAAAGTTGAAAGAAGTATTTTTGATCGTTGATCTAAAGTTTTGATATTGTTTGGTGTGATTTAAGGCCTAGAGCAGGTTCGTGTTATGTTTTGGGACTGGTTGGTGTGACTGGACGGGGTCCCGAGGGCCTCGAGTATGTTTCGGAATAGTTTCGGACCATTTTCCTTTATTTTGTGATTGCTGGTTTCTGGTGTCTTGGGTATGAATCGTGATCGCCGAAGAGAGGACGTGATCGCGAAGAGTAAAGCGGATTGCTGGAGTGGTTGTGCTATGTGATCGCGGAAATGGTCTCGTGATCGCGGAGCTTGAGCAAGAGGTACTTCGCGTTCGCGTGGGAGAAGTCACAAACTAATATGGTTGTTGAGGCTGAGCTGTTGCGGGCGATCGTGTATGAGGATGTTCTGAGCGGGGAATTTATGCCTTCACGTTCGCGAAGGCCGGAGTGCGATCACAGAGTTTTGGATGGCTGTGAATCGCGATCGCACGGTGGAGCTCGCGTCTGCAGAGAAGAGATTTGGGGGCAGGGCTGTTTGGCCTTCGCGATCGTGTAACGACCAGTCCAGTCATTTTGAGAGTTCTAGCCTCGTTTCCCCATTTATTGCTCGTTTTGCGCTTTACAACTGTTATGTGACTTGACGGGGTAGTTGGTTTGGGTCCGGAGAGGTTTTGGAATGAATTGAGACACTTAGTCTCAAAGTTGGAAGCTTAAGTTGAAAAGGTTGACCGGATGTTGACTTATGTGTAAACGACTTCGGAATGGAGTTTTGATGGTTCCGTTAGCTCCATTGGGTGATTTTGGACTTCGGAGCGTGTCCAGATTGTGATTTGGTAGTGGAATTAGGCTTGAAATGGCAGAAGTTGAAAATTTGGAAGTTTGACCGAATTGTGGACTTTGTGGTTACGGGGCTTGGATTGGAATTCGGGGAGTTGGAATTGGTCCGTGGTGTCCATTGTGACTTGTGTGCAAAATTTGGGGTCAATCGGACGTGATTTGATAGGTTTCAGTGTCATTTGTAGAAGTTGAAATTTTCTTAGTTTCAATAGGCTTGAATTGGAGTGTGATTCGTGCTTTTGATGTTGTTTGAGGTGATTGAGGGCTCGACTAAGTTTGTATCATGTATTAGGACTTGATGATATGTTTGGTTGAGTTCCCAAGGCCCTCGGGTGAGTTTCGGATGGTTAACAGATCAATTTTGGACTTGAAGACTGCTGAAGAATTTCTGGTGTCCAGTTCTGGTTTCCTCCTTCGCGTTCACGATGGGAAGCCCGCGTTCGCGAAAGGTAGCTGATGGCAGGTGAGGATTCGTTCTTCGCGTTCGAAGAGGGAGACGCATTCGCGAAGGTCTGGGTAGTTAGTGCATCGCGAACGCGAGAAGGTGAACGTGTGCGCAAAGATGAGAGGAGGCAGCTCGGACCCCACGCGTTCGCGTAAGGAGGATCGTGTTCACGATGCTTGGGGTGAGCAAGGCACCGTGTTCCCGAGAGGTGCCTCGCGTTCGCGAAGGAGGCTTTTGGGAAGCAGATTTGATTGTGCTACGTGAACGCGAGAAGGATGTCGCATTCGCGAAGAAGTTCACATGGGCAGACTTTAAATATTTCAAAAACAAGGGCTTGAGTTCATAACACAAAATTGATTTAGGGAGCTCGATGGAAGGCGATTCTTGGAGATATTTTCAAGTGGGTGATTAGGGTAAGTGATTCCTACGTAGTTTGGGTTAATTTCCATGATTATGTCTTTGATTTCATCATTAAGTTAGTGATTTGGGGTGGAAAATTGGGGGGGGGGGGGGG
>MCJB01002670.1:9256-27094 GCA_002018475.1 Nicotiana obtusifolia | reverse complement strand
ATATATATATATATATATATATATATATATATATATATATATATATATATATATATATATATATATATATATATATATATTAGGCAGAGCCTTATTACCTTGAGTTGTTGGCAAGTTATTTGAGAAACGGCAAAGGTTATATTCACTTTATGCTCATGTACTGTATTGTAAGCACGTGTCTCATAATTTGATACGTTCCTTCCTCTCTTTTGGAGCGGGCCGAATGCCTCGGCAGTATAATAATGCATCTATGGTTCGTGTCAGTTGACCCTCGATGATGTACACATTATGCGGGATCTGTAACGACTCGCTCGGTCATTTTGAGTATTTTAACCCTTATTCCCTAAATTATGCTCCCTCTATGTTATATTGTGGTTACGTGACTTGCCGAAGTTTTCGTGTTGGTTTCGGGTGAGATTCAGAATGAAATGGACACATAGTCCATAAGATGGAAGGTTAAATTGCAGGAGTTGACCGTAGTTTGACTTGTGTGAAGACGACTCCGGAATAGAGTTTTGATGGTTCTGATAGCTCCGTATGGGGAATTTGGTCTTAGGAGCATGTCCGGATATTGATTTGGAGGTCTGTAGGTCGTTTCGGCTTGATTTGGCGAAAGTTGGAAATTGGAGGAATTTGAAAAGTTTGACTGGGAGTGGACTTTATTGATATCGGGGTCGGATCCCGATTCCGGAAGTTGAAATAGGTTCATAATGTCAATTATGCCTTGGGTGCAAAATTTGGTGTCAATCGGAGTTGTTTTGGTATGAATCGGTGTTGGTTTCAGAATTTGGAAGTTCATAATTGCTTAGGCTTGAATTTGGGTTGCGATTCGTAGAATTTGTGTTGTTTGATGTGATTTTTGGCCTCCAGTAGCTGCGTTATGTGTTTTAGGACAAGTTGATATATTCGGACGAGGTCCCAGGGGCCCCGGGTGTGAATCGGATTGAAACCGGATCACTTTTGGACTTAATGTTCTGCTGAAGCTGGGTCATTCTTGTGTCATCGCACCTGCGGAGGGATTGGCTGCAGGTGCGGGCCCGAAAAAGTGAGCTGGGGAGCGCAGGTGCGAAAATGGCCTAGCCCGGCTGGGTTCGCAGGTACGAGAAGTGGACCGCATCTGCACGTCCGCAGGTGCGGAGAAGTGGTCCGCAGAAGTGGCATTTTGGGACTTAAGTGTTTTCCGCACCTGCGATGGTTTTTCCACAGGTGCGGCATCGCAGAAACGACTCGTAGGCCGCAGAAGCGGTAGTCGCTAGGAAGAAAAACGAAATTCGAGGGATTGATTTCATAATTTATTTTGGGACTTTGAGAGCTAGATTTGAGGCAAAATTTTGAGGGATTTTAAGAGGAATTGTTGCGTAAGAGTTCTTGATCGATTTTGGTTAAATTATACTAATCTATCATTATTATTAGCATGTAATTAAGGATTTGAGTTGGAAAAATTGGGGGAAAAGTGATAGCACTTTTTAGGCTAAATTTTTGAGTTTTGAAAGACGAAATGAGATAGGATTTGAATAATTCTTGTATGGTTGGACTCGATACTAAATGGGTGTTCGATTTTTGTAATTTTGGTCGGGTTCCGAGGCGCGGGCCCGGATTGACATTTTGGGGCGACTTTTCAATTCTTTGCTAAGATCATAATTTTATTATTTAAATTAGTTTTCTATAGTTATACTTATAGTATGAAATTATTTTGGCTAGATTCGAGCCGTTCAGAGTTGGAAAATCAAGGAAAAGGCCTTCTAATTGATTGATTTAGCGTGGTTCGAGGTAAGTAACTTGTCTAACCTTGTGTGGGGGAAATTCCCCTTATGATTTGGTATTTTTGTGACAACTGTGATATGTGGAGGCCGTGTATGCAAGGTGACGAGTGCATACACGGGCTCAAAATGTTGAGATTTCAGCTTTAGCTACATAGTTTCTTTTTCATGCTTTAATTGAGTTATTTTAGCATGTTACAGCCACCATGTATAGTCTAATTTCACATGTCTACTTGTCTTATCTCTTATTTTCAACTTGTACTGCATGTTTAGTTGAATTACTTGCTTTCCTAATTTCATATTCATTATTTAACTGTGGGATTCTTTACTTGAAATTTGCTATCCTTGAAATATCTTGCTATTCAGTTTGGTGTTGAGTTGCAAAGGTCGTGGTTTCTATTAAGGCAAAGTGTAATTTGTGAAATATCATTTGATTGAGTTGTTATATTTTGGCATTCGTGTTATTGTTGAGAGGATTGTTTGGTTGTTTGCACGAGGTTTCTGCCGTGATGTTGTTACTATTTGCACGAGATTTCTACCGTGCAATTGTTACTATTGATAAACATGCAGTGGTATAAGGTCTAGGTGTTGAAATGCATGCGGTGAGATAAGGTGGGTTTGATACGCGTGGCTAGTAGGGTAACTACTAGAACCAATGCGATTGATAAGGTGGGCTAAAATGCTGGGTGCTATTTCGGGAAAATGATTTTCAAAACTAAATGTAAAGGCTCCTACGGTGATATAAGGAAAGACTGTGAGTTACTTTTATGATTTGGGACTACGAGGGGGTACCTTGGTAGTTCCCTTTATTGATCATTTCTTTATTTTTTGTATTTACCTTGGTTGTTTGTTTCCTTAATTTGTAAATCCTTATTTCTTTCCGTGTTGTTTTAACTGTCTTGATTCCGTGTTGTTAACTTTCCGTAAATTCCTTATTTGTTTCATTTCCTTTGTCATTATCACTATATTGTTATATCTGTCGTCTTGTTTTTTATTATCTCCAATAGGGCCTTGACCTGACCTCGTAACTACTCTACCGAGGTTAGACTTGGCATTTACTGGGTACCGTTGTGGTGTACTCATACTACGCTTCTGCACTTGTTTTGTGCAGATCCAAGTAAATCTTATCAGACCTGGCACTAGTGCGCTAAGTTGCATTTGTAGACTCCAAGGTACACTTGCCCGCCTCCGCAGGCCTCGGAGTCCCCTTCTATCCTTTTCTCCCTTATAGACAATGATGAATAGAATTGTTTAGCACTGTATTTAGAGCTTGTGGCATATATTTCACCAGATTTTGGGAGGTGTACATGTTGAGTTTACAAATTTATTTATGAAATTGTTGGAGTTTTGAAATTCTAAGCTTTTATTTAATGTTTCCGCATGTTGTTAGGCTTACCTAGTCTTAGACACTAGGTGCCGTCACGACATCCTACGGAGGGAATTTGGGGCCATGACAGGATCGGGCCGTATGATCTTGACATAATCGTGTGTTATATCGCTAGCAGTATGAATATTTACGAGATTATCCTTCCACTGATGCCTGGCATTTTATATGGTATTCCTTATTTATTTGATATAGGCACTTGATATTTTTTTAGCTGTTAAAATAGGATACGAGATTGAGAAGTTTATATCGTTAAAAGAAATTTTCAAAGAATATGTTGGTTACCGATTTATCCCATTATTGCTGTTGTGCTACATATCTGCTTACGATTTATCATATTGTTTTACTGGACCTCTAGTAAGTGTCGATGTCGACCCCTCGTCACTACTTCTCCGGGGTTAGGCTAGATACTTACTGGGTACTCTTTGATTTACGTACACATGTTGCACTTCTGCACTAAATGTACAGGATCTGACATGTTCATTTGGTGGTCATCTTGGCACGTCGGCGCAGCCGCTGAGGAGACTTTATGGTGAGCTGCATTCCACGCTACGTATCGCAGCCCACAGAGTCTCCATCGTACTATTTACCTTATCATGTCTTATTTACATTCCAGACATATGTTGTATTATTATTGTACTCCTTAGTAAATGCTCATGCACTTGTGACACTAGGTTTTGGGATGCTCTAGTGGTTGTTTATGGTTCGGCTTGATATTGTCATCTTTTATTTTATATCTTACTAACATTTTAAGTATTCATGATTTCTAAACGCATTTATGTCTCTACCTAACAAGATTCGTGATTTCAAAAATAATAAAATGAATAATTAAGTTGTTAGTTCTCCCTTGGCTTGCCTAACGGCAATGTTGGGCGCCATCACGACCTATAGTGGGTTTTGGGTCGTGACATATATCTTGCAAGATGAAAATATTATTCTATATGTTATAAATAGAATTATATATAAGGTGAATGTCTATATTTTAGAGAGTTTTTGGGGTTTGTTACTTTGTGGCTAAGTCACATTTTTCCTATAAATAGAGGGGTTCTATTCCATGGTAAATCATCCCAAAATCAATAAGAATTCTCTCGCTCTACTTTTCTCTGCAATACTCTTCTTCTTCTTTTTATTGTTTTATAACACGTTATTAGTACGAGACTCGAACCAATTGAGTAGAGGCGGTTGTTTTTATTTGTGTATATATATATATATATATACACACACACACACACACACTATTAATTAGTTGTCTAATGTTTGAGAAATTAAACCACCGCCCCCGAAGAGAAGATATAGGAATTTATGTGAGGCTCTTACGTGAATGTATTGAAATTCCTATACTAGGAATCTGCTTCGGTCACCAGGCTTTGGGATACATGCATGATGCTCAACTTGTACATAATATTGAGCATAATGATTGTCAATTGATCCATGAACTTCCTTCAGGAATAAATTCAGGACTTAATGCAAGCATTTTACCTTATTTTTCTCTTTTAAATTTTTTAAATTCTATAATTTGACTTTAAATACAAACAAAGACAATAAATTTAGATTATAATTCTAATAGAGTTTGTAAGAAATTATAACCAGCCGAAGTGGTAAAATTTCTATGTCTTGCCATGATCAAATTCATGTATGAATATGGGCACAAGAAGTGAAAATCCGTCCCGTTAAATTTTCTTCATTCTCATTCCCTTAAGAGAATGTGCCAACAGTATGTGATAAGTCTGAAAGAAGACAAAATTATTACCGTGAAGATACCAATGGATGTGGATGTGGCAATAGACGAAATTATAATCGTCGTCATTGTGGTAATGAGAAGAATAAGAATTCTCAAAATATATCCTTCACTCTGTGAAATTAATGTTTGTCATCGATTTGATATGAGATTTCGAAAGCACATATAGATTACAATGGTCCATTCACGATGTGAATATGATAACATGTGATTTATGATTACATATTCATTCTTGGAAGAATATGAACATGCTAGTGGTAGTGAATATTCCACACTCACCTCTAGAAAGAGGTTTGAGATGAAATAAGAAAATAATTTTATTATTATGGCATGAAGGGTCATTGCCACATACCTATTTTGATTATGCTAAAATATTAGGGCAATGTAATTATTACAGGGCAAAAGTAATGGAAGCAACATATCTTGCCTATAATGATTTTGACCATGACCATAATGGTATAATATTCTCTTTGGAAGATATATTTATCATATGAATGTTGATGAATATCTGGTAGTACAAAATTAATTGAGAGCTCTAGAAGAGCCAATTATATTATTTTGGAGAAATAAAACCGATTATCAATAAGATATTATGTTGTACTAAGTCTCAAAGAAATTTATTGAGTTTCTAAAGCATTCGCGAAAACGGTTGGTTATATGGAGACTATAAATAAAGGAAAGATTTAATATCTTCTATTACTACACATTGTAGGGGGTAATATGTATGTGAAAAGTAACCTGCTTTATTCTCCAGTTTTTACTACACAAATAAAAGTATGCAACAATATATTAGAAGTTTATTGATATAAAAACCTATACCATAATAAACTTGGAGTTTATTGATAATTGCACACGTCATGGTGTAAACTTGAAGTTTATCAATATTGATAATTTATCCAATTGGCATAACTAGTTTAGCCAAATCAATTTTAAGTATGATGTGCAAAAATAAAAGAGAATTCATATGGATAATATTAAAAAACTAGAAAGTTCTTTACGAATTCTCTTATGTTGCTTGTTCTCATTAATTAATAGACCAACTAAAATTGGGATTGAATTCGATGAATGCTAGAAATATAAAAGGTGAATATGGGCTTAAGCACCTGCCATGCATACCACATAAGATGCATCTAGAGATGGTTACATATGCGATTATTATTAACCCCCAACTTGGTGTTCGCGAGTTAACTTGCTCAATAATTTAATTTAGCGCATAATTTGTAGATTTTCTAATCAAGACAGTTCATCTTGATAAGTTGGTTTACATCGCAGTTGGTTTAGCAAAATAATTTATTGAGTGCCTCCACTTAATAACTAAACTATTGCTTATGAGAAAAACATTATCTATATAAGTTTGATATACGTTATATACGAAAGTATATTACATTCTCCCCTCACAAGTGGTTCAGGGTCAGGAACCAAATAATTCCATCTTATTATTATTAATGTGCGATGTATATTTTGATTAACACCATTGTCACGACCCAAAACCTACTATAGGCTGTGATAGCATCCAACAATGTTGTTAGGCAAGCCAACGGTGAACCATCTAAGTAACCATTAATTTTATTACTTTAAAATCATAAGTTTTATTAAATAAAGAACTCGATGCATTTAAAAATCATGAATACATACAATATTAGCAAGATATAAAATAAAAGATGACAATATCAAGACGAACAATAAACAATCACTGGAGTATCTTAAAACCCGGTATCACAAGTGCATGAGCATTTTCCTAAGGAATATAAAAATAACACAACATCTGTCTGGAATGTAAATTAGACAGGACAAGGTAAATAAATATGATGAATACTCTGTAGATTGCGATACACAGCATGGAATGCAGCTCACCATAAAGTCCCCTCAGCAGATGCGCCGACATGCTAAGATGACCACCAAATGAACCTGTCAGATCTTGCACATTTAATGCAGAAGTGTAGCATGAGTACGTAAATCAACGCGTACCCAGTAAGTACCTAGCCTAAATCCAGAGAAGTAGTGACGAGGGATAGAAATCGACACTTACTAGTAGTCTAATAAAATAATATAATAAATTATAAACAGATATGAAATACAACAGCAATAATGAGGTAAGAAACTGTAACTAACATAATCTTCTGACATAATGACAGAATGAATTCCTCGAATATCAGGTGCTATCTCAAACAAATAAGAAATGTCATATAAATACCAGGTCTCAAATCAAGGGAAAACCTCATGAGTATTCGGACTCCTTCTGATATTACGCACGACTTATGCTGAGGTCGTATGGCCTGATCCATAAAGTCGTGTACATACGCTATCGAGGTTGTACGGTCCGATCCGTGGATGCATCTCATATCGTTATTTCATAGCACTGCGAGGCGTTCGGCCCGATCCCCAAGAAAAAAAGAAACTTATCGAATTATGGATCACGTATTTGCAACACAAGGACAAGAACGTAAAGTAAGCATGACTGGCATAAAGTAAACATGATTTGTACCGTCTATCAAATATCTCGTCAAACAACTCAAGGTGATAAAGCTCGACCTAACATATTCCCAATTAATTTCAATTACATGTTCAAGTAATTAAGCTAGCAAATTGAGTTCAACTAAGTCAAGTATTACATGATAAAGTCCTAAGTTTATTCGGACTTAAACATGCTTTTAACTATGCACGGACTCTTGTCACCTCGTGCGTACGTAGCACTCACAACTAGTAACACAGAATAATTTAGTACCTACGGGGTAATTTCTCCCTCACTAGGTTAGACAGGAGACTTACCTCACTCCGAAGTTCCACAACCGGCTCCAACGCCCTTCTAACACCTCAACCAATGTCCATCGATCTGAAACTAGCCAAACAACGTGCAAATCAATCAAACTATACTCCAATACTTATAATTTAACAATTTATAGCAACCCCAACTCCGCTTGAAAAGTCAAAAAGGTCAACCCTCGGGTTCACGTACCTGGATTTCAAAAATTTTCGAAAATAAATATTTCACATAACACCACGAACTCAAATATATCATTTACGCTAAATTCCCTATTCAATTTCCTGGTCAAAATCCAAAAATACAATTTCTAGGTTTCCTTCAAAATCTCCACAATTTCTACAAAATTTCATGTTTAAATCCAAATATAATCCATGTATTTAACTCACAATGTGTAGAAATAACTTACCCCAAGATTGATGATGAAAATGGCTCACCAAATCGCCCAGAAATCATCCAAGCAAGAGAGAAATGAGTGAAATAAGAAAATACCCCGATTGAGTAACATATATTCTGCTCAAGCGCCTTCTTCGGACACGGCCTTACCACGCGTTCGCGAAGAACAACCAGCCTCTGCTCCCAAATCATTCTTCGTGATAGCGATGATAGGCTCGTGAACATGATTCCTTACTAGGCCTGACCATCACGAACGCGACCCAACTCTCGCGAACGCGTAGGCCAAGACTCCCAGGCCCAGCTTCTCTTACGCAAAAGTGACAAGGCGATCGCAAGCGCGGAGCACCACTGCGCAACGCTTCGCAAACGTGACTTCCATATCGTGAATGAGTAGAACAAAAGGCCCTCAGCTCAAATCCTTCTTCACGAATGCGTCTCAGCCTCCGCGTTCGCGAAGAACAAAACCAGCACCTGTAAACCAACAAAAGCAAATCATCCAAACTTGGTCCGAAACCATCCCAAAACACACCCGAGGCCCCCGGGACCCCATCCAATCACACCAACCAGTCTCAAAACATGAGACAAACCTGCTCGAGGCCTCAAATCACCCCAACCAACATCCAAACTACGAATCGACGATCAAGATCCTACTTTTAACTTTCAAACATTCAAACTTCAACGAACGCATCCGAATCATATCTAAACATTTCGGAATGACGCGAAACGTTACATACAAGTCACAAATCATGATACGAACCTATTCCAAGGCTCCAAACTACGAATCAACGACCAAGATCCTACTTTTAACTTTCAAACATTCAAACTTCAACAAACGCATCCGAATCATATCTAAACATTTCAGAATGACGCCAAACTTTACATACAAGTCACAAATAACGATACGAACCTATTCCAAGGCTTGGAACCCCAAAGGGACATTGATAACACCAAAGTCCACATCAAACCAAACTTAAGAAATTCTAAAACCTTCAAAATGCCAACTTTCCACAATAAGCGCTGAAAGGCTCCAGGGCCTCCTAATACTCAACCCGAACATATGCCCAAGTCCAAAATCATCATACAAGCCTACTGAAACCTTCAAATCCTGATTTCGCGGTCGGTTACTCAAAAGTCAAACTTTGGTCAATTGTTCCAACTTAAAGCTTCTGAATTGAGAATTTTCCTTTCGAATCAACTCTGAACTTCCCGAAATTCAATTCCGACCACACGTAAAAGTCATAAAACATGAAGTGAAGCTACAACAAGGCCTCAAACTGCCAAACAAAGTGCTAGAGCTCAAAACAACCGGTCGGGTCGTTACATTCTCCCCCACTAAACATATGTTCGTCCTCGAACGTGCCAAGAACCACTCCGGAATTTTCCAAACCACTGTTTAACACCTCGTGCACCAACTCGTGCCACCACAACCCATGTGAGCAACATTAGCTCGAGCCAGACTAAGGATCCTTCCTTTCACCTTAGCCCACAAGCCTTAAAACAAAATTCCAACATCCGGAATTCTCCACGAGACCTGATTCTAATATACGAATATTGTATCAATCTCGACCCACTGTAGTAATTTGATCATGCACCCATGGTGAAACCACACAATGAACCGCATAATTCGTATGCCCATAATAATATCCTCTAACCATAGAAGCTGCAAAATCACTAACCTGATGCCCATCGTATACCTCATAACGTGCATAAGCCCTAATCTGACCCTCGTGATGATTCAACGATGAAAGCAACCTGTAGAAACTCATACTCGCCTGCCAAATCAATAAATCATGGAGTCTCTCCGCTTGACAAGAACCATTACCTCATTCTAAACTGAATAGTGACATTTTCTCACTAATATACCTACATAAATCCGATCGCACTGATCTCAGGTCTAATAACCTCGTCTCACCAATACAAGTTGCTCGGACAATAAGCCACCTCAAACACCGTCTAAACTCTTATATGGCGCCATCAATGTGCCAATAAACAACTCGAATATGACCCATAAGGAAGAACGAACTCTAACAAAGAACTACCCAACCTGTATAACGAATAAAACGGCCGAACAGATGCTATGAACCTATCTTAGATATGAGAAACAAGGCACACAAAATAAGTATAAGGAACTGTACTCAACATCTCACTATTGCGGCATGCAACCCGATCCATGATACCGTTGTAGCATGCAACCCGATCCAAACATGATACCCGTGGCGGCGTGCCACCCGATCCATGGATAATAATCAATAGGTAAAATACCCGTCAAGCCAAAATGCTCAAACTCACAAAATGCCTGAAAATCGACCACAAGCACGCCAAGTGCATAAATACAACCATGGGAAGACGGATAGAGCCATGCTCTACAAAAAAAAACTCCACCACGACTAATGTGCAATAAACGACCTGCATCTTGAGAGCTATCTTGCTCATATAACACCACAAGATATACGGGATCACAAAAGGTGCAAATAATCAAGCTGTCTCATACCCACATCGCATAATAGAGTAGCACCTAAAAGAGTCTAAGGCAGAAATATCATCCATCACGCTTGAAGACTCATCCGAAAGCAATGTTATGATGAATAAGCATATCTGATTTGGTATGAAATATACATTCATATAAGGCCTACACACGGACCTCAAAGCCGATTTTGGTCATCCCAAAATAGTTCAATAACATTCCAAAGATCCACAATGATCATATCCATGACACATACGATCAACCGTCAAATTGGGAACAACTCCCATAGCCCGCAACCAAAGGAACAGAGCGCCTCTCAGTCATAACCTCTCCCAGTGGCGATAGTACCAAAATCTCCATACCTGATTACAATCTCTAGCAATCAAATGACTAACATGTCACACTCTTACGATCTTCTCGTGGGATATACTCCCACAAACTTTGGCACCAGGTAGCAAATCTGAACATCAATGGCCATCGACCTTGCTATTTCTATAGTACTAGTCAAGCATCCGCATCTGAATACCCAACACTTCTACCACAAAATAGACCATCCTCAGGTTGCCCAAAAATAGTGCCAGCATACTCTAAACATCTAAAATCTTTCCCAGCTCTTCCAATCGTGACACTCTTATCAACCTAAATCGTAATCTTGATCCTCAACTTCCAATTCCATACCGTTCACTGCACCTATCATGTCGCTACGCGAGAGTACAAGAATTTCATCATAACCCCTGAACCACCAATAGAATAAACACTTCATCAGCTAGAACCCATTCACTCAACTCATATCAGAACAAATGCAATACACAATCGAATTTCCATAATCGCAGAAAATGTAAACCTCAAGCCGCAGTCTAACCGCCATAACTCTTCCGGGATCCATTTACACATAACAAGGCCATCAGAATCAAATACCTCCAAATCAATCAAATTACGGTGGTTGTCAAGCCCGCAGGTATAGCCACGAATCACCTGCATAGCCTTAACTACACCGAAGGAGATGATCATTTCCACAACCATGTTGATTCAAACCATTACTAACTGACTCAACTTCTTCCGATTTACTCTTCACTTGCCTTAGAAATAATAATTCTATTCAAACATGTTATGGACCCCCCCCCCCAAAACAACACTCATCCCGGTGACCCAAATCACAACACCACATCGTCTCAATACCCACCATCCATCTCATACCCTACTCATGCACTCAATAGTATCCCCAACTGATACACTTGTTCTGAAAGATCTTCTATGAATCCGAATTTGTTTCCTTCTATCTCTCTAACATCGCACCGTAGACCCCGGTGCTAACATAGAAACACTCCAAGCCCCTTTCATAATCCGCTGCAAAAACTCAATCATTAACCACATAATGGACCCAAAATCCTTAGACATCGCACTTTAATTCTTGAACCCACTAGAACAATTATTGAGAGTCACCCACTCTGACGTGGTTCCAAATATAACCAAACTTTAGTGCTCTGTTAGCTCATGAACACTCCCAAAAAAGCAACAGGATGAATTCTTTTCCTTGTACATCACATCCACAAAAAGCATAAACTCTAAGTCATCCAAAAATCTGCACATGAATCGATAAGGCGAAATGTAGCATACATTCATCAAGTACTATGCCTGAATTACCCTTGATGTTTTCTTTTCTTAGTCATAACTAATCTACCAATGCACCGATAACTCAATACTGCCAAGGCACACAATCACGTGACCCAATCGTAGACGGTGGGCTCCCTCACTTAGCTTTAAGCTACAATCACATAATTCCAGAACCCTCAATAACTCGTGTCTCCTCAATTAACATTAGGGGTGGGCGTTCAGTACTTCGGTACGGTATTTATGAATTACGGTTCGGTACCTCGGTATTCGGTATATCAATTGTGCAAACCAAATACCGTACCAAAGTAGTTCGGTATAGTTCGGTATTTTCTTATTTGGTTCGGTACGATTCGGTTTGGTTTCGGTATCACACTGTCCCTATTAATGATGCAGTTATAAGATATAACACTCCCACAGTCCTCTATATGCACAGAACACTTAATTTGCACATAACAATTAAGAACTCCCAGTAAAATAAGCATGAAAAAAGCTAAATAATATGGATGTTTCTCAGTTTCTGAAGCAATGAAAAAACCACAGAACATGTGAAAGTGGTCCTGTGTCATTAAATTCAAGGATGCAATTGATCAATCCTTTTCGCTAACCCCAACAAAAGTACTTCAATGGCCAAAAAAATATTTACCTAAAAGCACTAATCCTCTTGTAAAATACTTCTACAAATAACACCAAATAAAAGTCAAAATTGCGGCAGTAAATTCATTGCACACCATTCTTGAAACTACAATATTCATCAGTCAATCTACAGACGCTCCAACCTGCTAAATTTTTGAAACTACTATATTCATCAATCAATCTACAGACTTTCTAACCTGCTAAAGATAGAACAAGACCAACTAAAATCAACACATAGTCCTACTGAATATCAATCTACAGCCCCTCCAACTTGCTAAAAATAGAATAAGACCAATTAAAAACAAAACTTAGTACTACTAAGTAACAAAGTTGGTCGAAAATATGCGTTCAAGTACTATTGAGAAGAACAGAAAAACAGAACACTTAACACAGTCCAAGACTCTAAGTCAACTCCTTTGTTAGACTGTTACAGTCTTAAAACTGAAATACCATTGCACCTGGGAAAAAAACTGAGACAAACACCACAGTCCACTGCTACCGCAAACACCCATTCCTATTAAAACAAACAGCACTACATGTCTACAACAGTCCAACAAGAGTACAAGACAACTTTAAAACAAACAAGTAACAACAACCAACAAGCCAATGCCCAACAATACCATTGCAAAATACCACAAGGCAACATCAACAAAGCAGTCTAATAAAATCAAAATAACATAGATTGTCTCAATTCACTGAATTCAACTTAAATAAGATTTTCTGGAAGACGCTCAAGACAAGCCCAACATGCTTCCTTAAACCATATGTGACATCCCTCTTTGGATGAACATTGAAGACTCGACCACAATGCTTGCACTCTACTTTGCGAACTTCTTCATTATCTTCTACCACCTCAAAGTGTTCCCAAACATATGAGCGCACTTTAGGAGCACGGGGCATGATTGAACTTGAACTTAACAAAACATAAAATAAAATCATACGTTAGTACATAATTTTTTGATGATAAAACAACAAAACCAACAAAAGCATATCACCAAACAAATAAAGTATTTAACTTACCACTCAAGTTGATCCTATACATCAACAATGCTAGTAGTGCTTCCATTATTTTTCATATCTAAAGATAATTCGACCAAAAATGTCATACAACATAAACAAGTGTAATATACTATTTTGAACTAAAACACACACAAAATATTAAAACTTAACAAGTTCGAGTTCCTCAATATACTCCCACTCTTCTTCAACACTAATTGGATTCTTCTCTTCGCTAAGCCAATCTTGAACACAAACAAGAGCTTGCACGCATTTAGGAGTCAATGAACTCCTAAATAAATCAAGAATACGACCACCAGTGCTAAATGCACATTCCGACGCCACACTAGAAATTGAAATAGCCAACGCATCATGAGCCATCTGGGATCATCTATTTTTCACCAACTTAAGACATCAAATTCTTCACTAAAAGGCTCTTGTTCTTCACTAATGTATTCATCCAACTCCGATTTAGCATCTCCACTTCCATTGTCTTCTTTTATTTCTTCAAGTGAAGCTTCGTCCTTATTAATGATATAGTTATAACACTCGCACTAGATGTATTAGATGTGTTATCAGATGAAGTAGATCTAGATGGAGATTGAACACAAGATCATTGAATACGTTTTTAGATACTCTTCAAACAAACAATTCATATAAGCATACACCTCATTATTTAATTTCTTCCCTTTTTTCCCCAAAAAGTTCATCAAGTGCAAGGCTAACATATTCAAACTTGTTACGTGGATCAAAGACGGAAGCAATAAAAAATATTTTATTCATATTTTCAGGCTCACCCCAATACTTCTTGAACTTTACTTGCATCCGCTCATCTATTCTTCTTAAATGCTCATCCTCACTAATTAAGCACATTTTCAAATGACAATAAAGTTCAGATAAATCCTCAAAATGAGCATTACAAGTGACATAACGTGAACCTGAAACTTTTTTGGTGAGCTCGTGAAATCTTGCAAGAAACTTTATCACATTCCTCACAATCACCCATTCATTAGATTCAAGAGGACCTGCACTACTACGTCTTCACAAAAGATGAGAACAAAGATAAGCAGAAAATCCATCATCAAAAAGATAAAACTTGTCAAAGGCCTTTTCAAAGTTTTGAGCCTTATCCAACATCAAATAGGTGAAATTCCACCTAGTAGGAACATCCAAACACAATATTTTGGTACATTCTACCTTGAGATGTGTACAACATTGTTTAAACTTTAAGGCCCTTGCAGGCGACGATCTCACATACCTCACAGTATTTCTAACACGTGTGACAGAAGCATCAATTTCTTTCAAACCATCTTTCATAATTAGGTTACATATATGAGCCATGCATCTCACATGAAGATGTTTACCACTCATCATATTAATTTTCCGCATATCTAACTTTTTAGATAATTCTTTGACTGTGACATCATTTGAAGAAGCATTGTCCACGGTAAAAGTGAACTCCTTGTCTAATTTCAATTCAAGCAAATAATTACAAATAGCTTTAGCCATCTCTTCATCCTTATGACTAGTGATAGGACAAAAATTTAGTATTTATGCAACTTCCAATCTCTATCAATGAAGTGGGCTGTTAAACACATATAATTTATTCTTTGCAATGAAGTCCATGTGTCTGTTATGAGGTAAATTTCTTGTTGTGCTTCTCTAAAAGACCTTCTTAGATTTTCCTTCAATTCACTATAAACTTCATAACAATCCCTTGTTATTGTTCCACGAGAAGGAAGAAGAAAGAGTGGTTGAGCTATTCTCATAAATTTCATAAAGCCTTCCTTTTCTACAAAGCTAAATGGTAGTTCATCAATAAGTATCATCTCAATCAAAGCCCTCCTAATCACTTCTTAATCAAATTTCAAAAGCGATCCTCCATCATTTTGGCAAGATTGAAAGTTTATCCTTGTTTGAGTATTATCTTTATCAATGTTAGGTGGATATTCTTTGCATATTTTCAAATGACTTCTCAATCCTGTTGTTCCATTCCTAGATGAATTAGCAGTATAAGCTTGTTTACAATATTTATACCTCGCTTTTGACCCCATTTTCCTGAAATTTATCAAACTGTTGCCAAAAGTGGATCTAGGTTCTATGGCTTTTCTTTTCTTAGAATCTTGAGTATCAATTGTGTTGGCATAGCTATCATCAATAATAGGTAAGCTTTCAGTTGAACCAGCATCACTTACTCTACTTTCATCCGCTATCTATACAAAACTAAAACAAATACAAACACAAATTGAGATTCCAAGGGATAGCATACCTAATAACAGGCTAGAACATGCCTCAGAGGAAGAAGTTTCAAATTCATGAGAACACTACAAGTAATAATTAAATAGAATACTAAATAGAACACTACAAGCAGAACACTACAAGCAACACTATCAGTAAAACTTAATCCATGAATAGGTTGTCAAGCCAAGATTTCTTTAGGGGTAGCTTCTCCAATACCGGACGGATATCAATAAAGATGAATGAATATGAATACAAATGAAAATTGACTATCATGCCAATGTAGCTTTGTGTAAACAACTTTTACACTATCAGTAAAACATAATCCATGTTATTACTGATGAACGTACAATGTAAAAATTCTTTTAACACAGAGGATAGACTCATGAAGCAGTGTAACCCATATTTGAGGCAGTGTCATAAGTCAAGGTCTTTCACGACTGATGTTGATCCATCTTTCTCGTTTTTTATGGCTTCTTTTACATGAAAATTGCCTACTAATGTTTGTAACTTCAATTCTAATTGGAACCATAAAATTAATCAATCCAAGCCACAATGATCATAAAGTATGTCTATCTCATTTCTGTTCTATACTTGTCTTTCTTTTTTCATTTGGTTTTTTCCCAGTTGCCCACAAACCTATGTGGTACCAGAAAGAGAAAAAAGTCAAAACATTCTTATTCCATAGTTCATACCTACGACTTGGCCTTGAAAAGGCATCATATCATCTATAGAACAATTTTTACCCCATTGAGTAACCAATCTGTTAAAATAATAAGTCTATTGAGTATAAAAGAGAAGGGATTTTCAGTTCACTTAATCAATTGAATATGTTCTGGAAAATAGGATTTCGTTTAGGTAGAACGAGCTTCCGAATAAATATATAGTGAATTAGTACATATTTTCACAAAAGGAAAAGCGATAAAACAAGTATCTTTACCCACCCGACCAGCCAGTGAAAGTGTAAGGTGAAAAGGACAAAAGAATCAATTGAAGACCAACATAAAACCTCAGGATTGAAGAATGAAGAATGAAAGAAATTATGAACATGTTGAAGCCTTGAAGATTGTAGAATGAAGGTCAACAATGAGCAAACAAGCAATCATCGAGTAGCGGAGTCGCTGTATCCGCTTGCCGAGGTCGTGAAGTCGTCGTCGCCCTCTGCTATTCTAGGGTTGAAAAATAGAAAAGGGAAAGGGGGTAAGCAAAAAAAGTTAACGTAAATCTGTTGTCTCTAAGCATAAAGAGGCCCCTAGGCGCGCTAAGGGATTAGGGAATTAGGGGCTTGGGGTTTTGGGCTTAGGTTTATTGGGCTAGAAAATAGAAATAGAGTTGGGCTTGGACTTAAATATTTCGGTATTTCGGTATTTCGGTATACCCAAATATCAAAAGCTCAATACCGAATACCGTACCGAAATACTGCAATTTTTATACCGAAGTATGGCGAAATACCAAATTAATTCGGTTCGGTTCGGTAATCGATTTTTCATATTTTATGCCCACCTCTAATTACCATGGTCTCACACCGTTAACCCACCAAATTTCTCGTGATCTCCTGTTAAACCTTTCATAAAACATTTCGAATTACCAGCCACAATCGCACATCCCACCTCCTGACAGTTATACTATCTTCTTTAAGAAATCCAAGATCACATTGCAATACATGTCTCTCACTGGGCAGAAAGTAAAACTCTTCGTAGGAACGTTATCAAAAATCACGCAACCGCTAACCTTCTCACAGGTGATATCCCACCTGTGGAATTCTATATTGACATCTTCCGACAACATTTCCATGGTTACAGTTACCATGAAATCAGTAAACCCTCCTGCGCCCATATCCCCCCCCCCCCCCCC
>MCJB01002669.1:237662-273613 GCA_002018475.1 Nicotiana obtusifolia | reverse complement strand
AGGGGGTGGGGGGTTGTACCAAAATTTAAAGAGTCCAATGACCCCATAATTATTAGGTGCACGTTTATTCTTAAAGCTGGGAATCACATGTCTATATTGCTATTTTTTCTCTTTTTAGAATTGACTCTGAAGGTTCGGATCTCATGTCTGTCTTGTTATTTTTTTATTTCTTCTTCTAGAATTAGGTCCCTCCATGGGGATAGGCATGAGTTGTCTCCCCTCTTGGATTTTAGTTATTACTTTTTTCTTTCTTTCGTTTATATTTTCAAAATCCTCAAGTCTAACAATTGAAATCCATATTCTCCTTTTGTTATTATTGTTAAATTTTGTATAATCAAATCGATTGTCTATACAAGTAGCAGGTGATAGAGGATATTTTAATATATAATCAATGGGTTTAACTGATCCAAATATTTCTAATACAGAATATAAAAATCAATAAAATTGTCAAATGATAATAATAATAGTAATGATGATAATTCTTAACCTATAATTATAATTTTAAAAGTGTAATTTGTTTATTGTAAGAACCTAAGTCAAATATAAATCTCAAATGCACCTCTTTGTTATATTACACACATACATATTTTTGAAATTTTAAATACGTCGCTTTCTGCGCTCCATAGGTATCGTGAAACAAAGAGTTCGGTCCTCGTCGTGTCTTTGTGTCTCGATACCAATGCCACGAAAAAGATGTTTGGCCCCGTAAAATATTTAAAAATTATCCTATCAAATCGAGTTTAATCTTTAGTCTTTGTCACTTGTGATTTGTGAATTATGATTCCTTTTCATTTTACGTTTTCTTATTAATTAACATGGTCATTAGAGTTGATGTAGAATTCGCAAAAACCTAGCAAACTACAGTTGGTGGCCAAATTCATAGAGTTGGAACATAGAGCTAGCATAGAAGTGTTAGTTTTTATCTCTTTACAAAAATTTTGGTCAATTCCTTATTTTTGTATAATTAGAGATTGCTTATTCTGCAATGAGCTAGTCATACAACATTAGATATAATTCTGAATATTATCTAGATTATTAACAATTGGGGTGAAAGTTAGAGAATAGTAGTCTATTTTTGTTGTTATTCGGAAGAAATTAAAAATTAATTTTCATGTATATAGTTGTTTATCCCAAGCTGACATATAGGATCAACTCAAGCAATTAGAATCTTCCACATAAAGAAAAAGCACAGGGAAAAAAAGGGAAGAAGAAGAAACTTCAGGGTAGGATATGCACGTTGCCAACTTGGTACGAAATTATGGTAAACACACCTTGATTTTATTGTGATTAAATAAGATATTAATTAAATGAAATATATATATATATATATATATATATATATATATATATATATATATTAAATATGTAGTGTGATTTTAAATAAACATATCAGGAAAATGATGTCCAACTATTCAAGATAAGGTCCAACACATGAAGACCATGTGGATTCCATTCAGTATAGAATAGTAAAGTAATTTCTATCACATACGCATAATAACTTCGTATTTAGCATGATCATAACTCGTGATTCACACCTCAATCAATCTCTGAAAAGAATTTTACCAATTCAGAAATGCATGACATACATTAATTGTTAAATTTACGTATTTTCCTTTTATTTTTTAAACGCTAATAGGGTGTAAATTAAAGGGTAAGCTTCCAACATAATTAATTATCACAAAATATCTTAGAAACAGCAAACATAATGCCTATAGATTTGTAATTAACTTTAGAAACCTCAATCAATTAGGTGAACCTCATGGCATAGTGTAACAATATATGTAAAGCATTCATACGGCGGAATTAGCGACTATTGTATAAAGCAGCAAAAATAATGAAAAGATATTAGCACACTACTTGGCAAATGTTGAGATAGACCAACCAAATATTAATATGACATCATATTATTTGTTTTAGGCTAAATTATACGATTTTCTTGAAACGGCCTTATATCTAAGAGTATTATCGAACATTTTATGTAATTTTTTCCCCAGCTATTAACGTGAAACTTTTATTTGCACACCTAATCATCACCCCTTGAACATAGTTTTACACGGCCCATCAACAAGATCTTATACCGACAATTCACAACAATTGACCTATCAGCAAGCCCTCGAATTAAACATCAAACGTTTACTCTTTGAACTAAATTTCACACGGTTTATCAACCCGCATCAATTGATTTATAATAAGCCCATCAAAGTAAGTTCTTATGGCCCATAAAACACTTAAAAATATCAAAAAACTTTGATTTTATATATTTTATACTTAGTTCACTTTAGAAACAAGTGCAAAATTTGCTATGTATTTACGCATTTTTAAGGTATGAGTCAAACTTATATGTATGGAAGCGTTATATCCCCTATAAATACATCCACGCGTTGCGTTTGAGCAATCTAGTATTTACTGTTACAGCTAATAACACACCTACCCAAGCAATTTCTATCACTTCTCAAATCTCTACGCGTGTATTCCCATTTCTCTCTCCTATATATAACCGACTCTCTACTACTCTTTCTTTCTCTCCTTTCATTTGCGGCATCTCTTCTAAAGCAAAGCACTTACCCCACACTTTTATCGCCATTTCAAGAATCCTTTTGAGGATAACCCAAGCTACGAAACGTAAAAAGATCACAACTTTCTTTTTTTCTTTTCTATTTGGGTTGTCGGGTTCAAAGATCTTAACTTTTTCTGTTTTTGTTTCTGGGATTAAAGATTAGTACAAGCTTTTCAATTTGTGATTCTGGTATTAAAGATTTAAACTTTTTAAAATCTCTTTTGATTATTTTGGATAAATTTGCTTTCTTGAATAGGTTGGTGTAGTAATAAGGAGGGTGAGATTTGTGGGTTAAGGGGAATGAGGATGAAGGGTGAAATAGTTGGGTACAAGAGGGAAGTGGAAGAGGAGGAAGAAATTAACACAGAGGAAAATCAAGGAGAAATGGTAGGTGGTGGGTTAGTACAGTCTAAGAAAACTATAGTGGTGGGTTATGCTCTTACTTCCAAGAAAACAAAGAGCTTTTTGCAGCCTAAGCTTGAATGTCTTGCTAGGTAATCTTTTCTTCTTTTTTCTGTTGATTCATTTTCATAGATATTTGAGCTTCTTGAATTTAGAACAGTAGTGGATTATTGGAATAAGAATATTCCATTTTTACTTTGTGTGGCCAACATAGATGGAGAACATTCTGGAGGGGGTCTGTAACCTCTGACAGATAGATATTTTTGGTGCTAGTATATGTGAATTTTAAATTCTTGAAAATATTTCTAATTGATTTACTGGTCGCTTTCGATGAAATGACCCTTAACTAATGCTGTGTTAATTAGTCATAGTGGACTTAGTGAACATTTCAATTGATTGTAAGTGTCTTTGCTGTTCAGGTTTATTTATTCTCCCTCTTTTCCATACAGCACATTTACTATTTGGGGTTAAACATTTTTTTCCATGACTACTGTTTATCAATACTTGTTAAAAAAATTTTAAACTGGGAAAATTTGTGGTTTATAGTAATTTTAAATTAAGGAATTGATGTACATATATACAAAGAAAATTAGATGCACTGATGCTCGCTCTCCAACCCCCATTCTTCTAGGAGCAGAGGGATTATTTCCTTCCCTTTTTTCGGGGGTGGGAGGAATTGAACCTCCCAGTCTGTTTTTCCTTTTCTTGATAATGGTATTTCTTCAGATTCTGGCACCCTGAAGACTGTGTTGATCTAGGCATGACAATGGTGCGGGCAAGGTGGTTTTGGGTTGTCGAAGCTTTACTCCCATCACTGTGTGCCCCGCTTGCTATGTTTTTATTTTCCTTCTATTGCTCCATTATTTTTTATATCAAACTGAATCTTATTTTCATAAATCTGTTTCCCTTGTTTCCGATTCTTGCCCCGCCAATTTTTGTAAAGAGTTGTATATGGACCAACATTCTATAAAAAGTGGACGACGCTAGGCATGTAAGGAGAACACATTTTGCACCGTAGTTATTGCAACATCAGAATGGACACCCTTTTTTGGCGTAATGGTTAGTTAGAAGCTGGAATTGCATTACCTAGTGCTTCAAAGAAAATTTCATTTGCATGTACCTCTAAGTATGAGGTGCCCAGCTGGTAGATTAGCTCATTCATTCTTTTCTCTGTTGGGTTCTTGAAGATTCTGCCTTCAGGAAGGTGGAACTAAATGAGAGTAGAGAGATAAGAGAGACATGGGGAAGAACAGATTTCCAGAGGTCTGAAAACCTAAAACTAACATGTTCATTTGTTCCACTTTTCTAGGAGAAAAGGAAAAAAAATATGGCTGGCGTATCTTTGCTAAGAGTCCCACCATCCCTGCCCCCATGGGTATTCACCTTATCAAGATCTCAAATCTATGGTGGGGTCTGTTTGGCACCTCTTAAATGGGCGTCCAAATTGGACCGAGCTCTTTGTCAGGGGGTGGTTCCCTCAAAGTTTTGTATCTTTCTCTATCTCCCGAAAAAACCATTTTAGCTAAAAATTCATGTTGGGTCGGATTCGAACGAATCTTTCGATAATCTGTAAGAAACTCTTTATCTATTTTTATAAAATTAGAAAACAAGAACAAAAGACAAAGAAATAGTGCTCTCATTGAATTCCCATTCATTCATGTGATTATCAAATAGTGCTCTCTAATGCAGTCTTGTGCAAGTAATTTACATACTTTGGATTGTGAATGTTCTATGATGGCTGCTGTTGAACTACCCCTGTAATATTCCGCTTTCTGAAATGTAAAATTGGTCATTTAACTACAATTACAAATGTCTGCAAGAACCAGAACTGAAATTAAACTTAAAACTGATGAATGATGATCGCATTCACTTTTCCACCATTCCCTTACCTGGATGTTGCTTCAATCAATTTTCTACACAAACTTCTTTTGCTCAAGTCTTACGCTAATGTCCACGTAGATTAAAAAAGCAATTGCAACCTGGTGGCTAACCTTGATCATAAATTATGCAGGGCTAAGGGAATATTTTTTGTTGCTATTGATCAGAGCAAATCCCTTTCAGATCAAGGCCCTTTTGACATTGTGCTCCATAAGGCAAGTATTCTACCTTTTCTAATCCTTAGTGTATTTCTTCTTCTTGTTGGAATGTATATGCTTTTTGTTTTTACTTGTATTAGTATATTACAAGAGCACATCATCAAATATCTTTTCCAAAACATCTTACTTTTCTTGCGTGTATATGCTTGTATAGCTAATCGTTATAGCTTCTCCCCGGAGAATGTCATTCTAGAATATGTCACGGTCTGTCTTTTCTGACATTCTCATGCTCTTTATTTCTTGCAGTTGTCAGGAAGCAAGTGGCGGCGTATTCTTGAGGTTGGTTCATTTGAACGCTTTCTTTTTGTGTGTGTTATTCACAGAATCCTGTTGGTAACAGTTGACATGCATGTTTGGACAAATATGTAATAATTGTAGGCTACAATATAATGCAATAACTTGACGTGGATTAGACATGCATTGGCAGTGGTTGGTGAGACGAGCTGTCTTTTTGCTTAAACTCGTTCCATCTGACATAACTTGCAGACTGCTATCTCTTCCCTCGGTCATGTGAAAATATCTCTCCTTCGTGGACAGATTAGCTGATTGCAGATAGCATTCCTGGTTTCCGTAAATGGATTCTGTTTTTCCAGGGCTCATCACCAATCCTTATATCAGCTTAAGAGGAGAGCACTAACCTAATCAATGTTTTATAATCTTCGGTATTTTTCCTTTCAGGTGCTGCTTTGATGTTCCCCAACTTGCTTGGGATCATTTTTGTTGTTGTTGTTTGATGTTGTCTTATCTGACTGGTGTGTTGGTTACTTGCCCGTGCTGGATCACGAAATTTTGAGTCTGTTGTTTTGGAAGAATGATCGTTGACTGCAGCTGTGAGAATAATTGTCTTAACTCTTATTACACTTATTTTGGTCATTATGGTCTTATGGTGAAATGGTAGATTTATTCTACTTGAAGTGAAAGTCACAACTCAATCGGACTGCTTGTTGCTGCTATATTTCCACTGTTAGCTCGTACTGGTTACGTGATAGTCTAGAAAGGCGAATGCACTGTGTGCTCCGATCACCTTATTTACATCCTGGATTTTAACTGCTGTTTGCTTCTGTAGAGCCTATATCTAGTTTAATCAACCGAGTATATATTGGAGAACCACTATTATTTTCCTCCTTACCTCTTTCTTTGCCTTATATGAAGGAATATAGGCTGACACATCCAGATGTTACAGTCCTCGACCCTCCGGAGGCCATACAGCATGTGTACAATCGCCAATACATGCTTGAAGATGTTGCAGACCTGAACTTGTCTGACAGCTACGGTAATTTTTCCAGTCTTGTTATGATCATTTGATAATAAGTACTGCTTAGGTTACATGCAATTGTGGCCATTGATGATTTCTTTTTTAGCTTGAAGAAGTGGTGACGGAGGCTGCTGTGTAAGGGGGTTTGAGGGTGGGTTTGCATATAACCAGAAAAAAGAAGGATTAACTTGTTTTTGATTGCTTGATAGGCAAAGTTGGTGTTCCAAGGCAACTGGTTATAGAGAAAGATTCTTCATCTATTTCAGATGCAGTGAGTAAAGCTGGGCTGAGACTTCCTCTTGGTATGTATTTTCTTTCCTCTTCGTCTATAATCAACTGATCTTTGGGCAGTTGCCGCTTTTTAAACTCAATAAGCTTCATACCTCGGTAAAGGTAGGTGTAGGCATCAAAATTGCAGCTGTGTAACTTACCGGGGACAAGCATTTGAATACTTTGAACAAGATGTCTTCCAAACCTGAGCAATATGTAGGCAAAGTGATCCATTCACACAATTTTCCTGAATTGAGCTGCTTTTATCTTCTCAGTTGCAAAGCCTTTGGCATCTAAGTCCCATGAGTTGTCGCTAGCCTATGATAAGTTCTCTCTTCAGATGCTTGAACCCCCACTTGTCCTACAGGAATTTATAAACCATGGTACGTATATTAGTTGAAATATTGAACTTGTGTTTTCAATTTGTAGTTGTTTTATGAGTCATCTAGTTGCTAATTATGTATTTTTTTCCTTGTGGTTGTAGGAGGAATTCTGTTTAAGGTATACATTGTCGGGGAAGCAATTAAGGTTGTTAGACGATTCAGTTTACCTGATGTTAGCAAACGTGAGCTGTCAAAAAACCCTGGGGTTTTTCGATTCCCAAGAGTTTCTTGTGCTGCTGCATCTGCTGATGAAGCAGATTTAGACCCTTGTGTCGGGGGTGAGCCATCTTTCCCCTTAGCTACTCTCTGCTTCTTGATACATCGAATACATCATAGTTGCTTCAGATATATAGATGCACCGTTATGGCATACACCAAAAGAATAAACAGATGAATAATAAGTTGTTATTTATATTTCTTTTTTATTTAATCATTTGAAGAGTTGGACTTCCCTAATTCTCAAGGCATATCTTGTTGAGAATTCTCTAGGACCATGACCTGCTAAAAACTTTGGGATCGTGGGGTTACAGGAATTTGGAAGGAGTTCCTTTAACTATGATTTTAAACATTTAGTGACAAGCTTTTACCTTTTTGCACTTTCTTCGCCCCAATAAATTAGACCCTTTTTTCTGATTTATTCATCAGAAAATCTGTCCCTATCTCCTTGAAATGGAAATGCTCTTGCTTCAACATTTCAGACTATTGTTTTAAACACTTAACAAACACAGTACAGTAATGCTTATTAATATTGTATTCTTGAACCCTGCAATTTAGAGTAGGTTTGATTAACTGGGATGTAGAGAGCATTTGCTGGTTAATAACCTTCCTCTGTCAGTTCTAAGTGCTTTAGATGAATTACACCACAACGATGTTGTATTATAAGGTTTGCAAGGAAGAAGGGATTGTTTAGGAAGGAAGGTATTCAGTCATGATGGTGCTCTGGTATATAATTCTGTTTGAAGTCTTTAGCAGATAGACCACTCAATCTCTAAGTCCGAAGTTTATAAGCTAAAGATATAGAGCTCTGTTACATACTGTATTTACTTCATGTTAGTGAATCAGACTAGTGATTGCCATCTTACCTTGGTGATAGTATACTCCTTGGCAAGATACGTGCTATGGAGATAGCATTTAATTATGGATATGTAGCTGTAGAGACCTGAAGTAAATCATGGAAAGTTTTCATGATTATTTTCACTTTTTGTCCTTTGCAGAGCTTCCTCCACGGCCATTACTTGAGAGGCTTGCTAAGGAACTTCGGCGCAGACTGG
Organism: Nicotiana obtusifolia; assembly: GCA_002018475.1. Lineage (NCBI taxonomy): Eukaryota > Viridiplantae > Streptophyta > Magnoliopsida > Solanales > Solanaceae > Nicotiana > Nicotiana obtusifolia. Next base: position 265,380 of record MCJB01002669.1, on the reverse strand, counting down.
TACGTTACTTTCTGTTTTCTCTTTCCATAATGATCTGTGTTGGAAATGATGCTTGGTGCTTGTTTTACAGTTTCGATATTCTTGTCTTCATGTTTTTTGTTCTGCTGTGTGACAATGCAAAATTTCTATAATAGTATTGCAATGTTTTGTGCAGGGTCTGCGGCTCTTCAACTTGGATATAATTAGGGAGCTTGGGACCAAAGACCGGTTTTACGTCATAGATATTAATTACTTTCCTGGTAAGCAAAGCCTTCTAAGGAGAATTACACTCTCTAGCGTTTAAGTAGTTAGATTGTCGAGAAAATTTTCACCTGAACATCATGATTGCAACATATTTATAATTTGCTGCAGGTTATGGGAAAATGCCAGAATATGAACACATATTTACTGATTTTCTCCTCAGCCTGGTGAAGCAGAAATAATGAGGAATTGAGAAATCCATTTCTGGTTAGCTATAATTTCAGTGAAAATATCAGAAGGAATTTATCCACCTGCCAGTACGTGGAGGATAGAACTGATTACTGTGCAATTCCTAAAAGTTGGTAGGAGATTCAGTGGTGAAGTGCAGAGAAGCTCCATTTAACCTTCTAGCATGAATGCTGGATGAAGGTTGCTCTTTGGAAACTCGCTCGTTGTACAAAAATCCAATTGCTGACCTTGTGATTCAGCTTAGTTTCCGCTGTCTTCTTTTTTTCCTTTTGGGGGGCATAAAGCAGTTCTATTCTTATCTTTTGGTTGGGGTGGAATTTTGTAGGGGTAGCCCTGCTGTGTCTGCATTCTCGGATGGGTGGTCTTTGATAGGTAGTCAAAAGATATGCCACCTTGTAAAAATTCCTTTTACAGTAGGAACATACATGTACATTCTTGACTTTTCTGTTCTACTCCAACTCTTGGGGAAGTTTGCCTTTTCGGGTTCTCTTGCGATGAAAATGTTACAGCTCTCTATTCTCCCTGGATATCACTACGTGGGATTACACTGAATTTGCTGCTGCTGCGATGAAAATGTTTCTGAATCACCTTGGCTTTGCAACACAGTTTAGCGTGTTAAACGCAAAGGAGAGACCTCGAATCCAAGATGTAAAAGCTTGAGAGCTTTGACGAGCTTTAACGGTTTAACCAGGGTGCTTCCTTATATTAATGTTCAGATTATCAGGTTTAGAACCAGGGCAAGATGACCATGCGACGCTGTAAATAATTACACCTCCAACTCCTTACTTAATGCCGCAATGGAGTCCTTAGCCCTGTCTGATAGAACTTTTTTAACTGACAAAAACGTAAAAAGATGGAGAAATGTTTGATTCTACATTTCTTGTTCCTCGGGAAAACATGGGTATTGCTCGCTTTTACACAAGTTTGCAATTTGCATTCTTCCTTCGTTGTTCTCCCTTCGGTTTTCTGTTTCTAAGACTTAGTCCGGAGAAATAAGAGGTTATGTTATTTAGCAAAATCTGAATTGGCAGTTTAACAAATTTGTTGTAAGCATTCTTTACAATGTCCAAAAAAGTGAATAGTCTGTGTTCTTGGAAGACTCAAAAACCCAAAACAAGAGATATCTGGAATTTGCAAGCATTAGTGTATCACAATTTGAGCCCTAATCTTGGCTAGTTTTGCCCATGCCGGGTCACTAGGTTACTCCCATTTCCACTCACCAATATGACAGGAAGAAGAGTATATCAACGTATAATCAATTCTCCTACTTGGGATCTAGCTGATGCATAAGAATATGCATTATAAAAATTAGAATATTTTCATGCTTCCTAAAATATTTTTGTACAAAGAAAGAGAGAAAAGGAAGTTAGGCTTAAAATCGAATCATCTTACATCAATTGGAGTTTTTATAACCAAATGAAGTTAACTAGCTGACTTTATAGCATAACATATTAATTTATTGAAAATGGAATTCCTTGCTTAGGTCGAGTAAGAACTACTAGGATATCTTTCAGCGTTAGAAAGGTAAAAAAAAAGGTAACACAATGCACAAAGTATCACGGTTGACTGCTTCCACAGCTTGAACCCATGAGACACAACTTTAGAGAGGAAGGTATTCACGGTTTATCATCTATGTTTTGTGTTAGCACAAGCTAAGACATTTTTTTGAACATGTTAGCTAGTCACAATTTCACATAGACAACACTACGGTAATCGCACTTGTATAATTACTTCATTACGTCGAAAAGAAACTCGTAATTATGATAAACAGTTCTAATCACCTGCCAAAGGCTAAAAGACTAAAATTGAACAAGTAGTAACATTCAACGGGCAAGAGCAAAATAGTAAGTGAAAATTCTCAAGTATCAAATGGAAAATACCATTATTCAAAGCGCGAATGACAAATTAACAATTACAGAAAATTACTCGGTGTTGGGCTCCGAAGCTCCAGCAGAAGCAAGTTGATCCGATTCGTCAGTAGCAAATGACCACTCAGGAGGTAAGGTAGGCAATGGAGGATAAACAGCGGGCCCACGTCGAATGTCCCAAGCTTGAGTCTTGCGGGGCCGCGTCTTCTTGTGGTGAGCTGTGGCCTTCTTCTGTGGCCTTGACGAACACTCAATTGCCAATCCTCCAACACTTTTCGGCGCCGCCGCCAACTTGGTGGCTCCGTCATAGAATCCGGTGGTTGAAACAGTTGAAGACCGCGGCAACACCGCCATTTTCAACCCGAATATCGCCGAGGCTGACATTTTTTCACTCCACAGGTTTTCTTCTTTTTTTCTGGTTCTGTTTGGAACCTTTGAAATTGGATTGCCTTCGTTATCTTCTGCTGATTTAACATTTGCTGTCCGTATGTCGTCGTATTAGGATATTGGGCCTATAGAGCCTCTGGTCCTAGAAGAGACTGGGTTGATCTTCATTTGTTTCAGGCCCAAATCAGTCTGAAGGATCTTCCCTTACCTTATAGCATGTTTGGCCAAGTTTCGCCGGAGCTAAAAATATTTTTTTTTCTTCTTTAAAGTTAAAGTGTTTGGCCAAATTTTTAGAAGAAAAAAAAGTATTTGTGAGTAGAAGCATTAGCAATTTTGAAAATCAGAAAAAAGTAGCTTTTCATTAAAAGTATTTTTTTGAAAAAAACTTTTGAGAAAAATACACTTACAAGCACTTTTTAAAAGTTTGGCCAATATTTGTTGCTGCTCAAAAGTGCTTTTCAATTAACTAGCCAAGCACGAATTGCTTCTCACCAAAAAATACTTTTAAAAAAATATACTTTTCTGAATAAGCTGATTTTTAAAATTTGGCCAAAAAGGCTATAAATATCAATACTGAAACGTTAGTTCATTCTTACTTGCGTGTTATTGTAATTCTATTTAAAGATTTGTGAATTATTTACTATAATTTTCAACTTTCAACTTATTAATAGTAGTATCAGAAGAAGTATTGGAGTTGCATTCTAAGTGGTTGAGAGTTGAGACTCCACGTTATATCTCTTAGGTGTAAGGTTTCGGTCGTACCAAAAGTCTTCCTTCTTCTAACTTTCGCTCATTAGTGGACTAAGCTTCACAATACACATTTTTAAAAATAAAAAATATAGTTCCACGGAACAAAATCCTTGAGAAAATATAATGGGGTAAAGGTAGAAATTATAGTGTACTATGGAGGAAACCGTAAATGCAGAGGCGTATTTTCAAGAGCATGAGTACAACATGAGCATCAAAGACTCGAGTTTTTAAGAGAGTGTCCGAGAGATATATTTTTTGGTTAGCAATTTCATAATTCAAAATAAAGGCTAAAGAAAAAGAAGGAAAAAAAATATAACCAATAAAAAAAGAAAAAAAAAAGAAACAAAAATAGAGCGTTTAATTAGAAAAAACGATAGGGGCATGAGGATTTAATCCTATTTGTTAATTAAAATATAATTTAAGAAGAAGAAAGTGTACGGGACCGAACTCCTAACTTAAATGTAGAAGGTGCACCTCACTAAAATGATCACTTGAGCTTGGGATCACCCGTGCTAATTTAAATAGTTGAGCTGAAATTTATTGGTACTATATATGATTTACGGAGAAGAGGATAAGTTCACGTGAATCCACCCCCTCCCATGTGCATCCGCCTCTGCGTAAACATCGCCAAATAGGTATATTGGTAGATAAATCTAATTAGTATCGACATTAAAGGCTATCTCCTTAAGAAAAATGAAACTAAACTTATTCAATTTCAGGGTCGTATGAGTCAAGAGCTAGAGCAATCAAGTAGGAATTGTAAGAAAGCGGACTATCTTCTCGGGAAGCAATGCTCTCTTTCGCATAAGCCCTTTGTTAAGTAAGGTGATGGTGCTCTTTATTTGTCCGCCTATTCACTATAAATGAATATTAGGTCAACAAAATAAGTTGTTCTTTAAGTTGTATCCTTAACATGAAGCTAGAGTTGCGATTGTTTAGTACAAGAGCTGAAAAATTGTTGATGAGGAAAGGTCGTGAGAACATAAATTTAGGAAAAGCTCAGGCAAAAGGAAAAAGGTCAAATGAATACAGCCTAATTAGTCGAATCCTTAAGTGTTATGGAGATAGACCATGGACACAACTACTCAACGGGTTGGGTGTGTTATGTAATGTTTTCAACTGATTATCATAGTTAACAAAACTGCTTTCGAAAGCACTCTCTGATGTTATACGGATATAAAAGTTGTTATAGGAAATTAGAGGGATATGCAAGATAATGCACTAAAATACGGCTCTCTTAAAGGTTAAGTAGAACGTATTGATAATAATGTTACATGTTGGGGCGATAATGTCTTGAATTTTAAAAGGTGAAATTGTTCCTTCACTTGGTCTTGAAACAATTTCATTTCTTCTACAGACAATCAAACAACAACAAAAAAATTATTAAAAAAACAGTGCATCATACAAAAGACAACTTATTGATTCTTATACATAAAAGAACAAACATATAGTACGTTTCATAGGTCAATTGCATCTACTATTAGACGTGTGAGTTTTTATGCAAAGTCTATCCAATTTATAGCCCGTGAATTCTTGCAAGTTGCAACCCCACTTATCTGGATCATGATTAATGGGTTGGACTGTTCTTGACCAGCTTCTAGCTAATCGTCCTGGAGTAACCAGCCCAAAATTTCTTATAGCCCAGTAAAAGGAGTTGGGTAGATCTGACTGTAGTTGGCAATTAGTGGTTTGTCTTTTTCGTGTCATTTTTCATATCCAATATTGTTTATTTGAAAATATTTGAAAGCGAAGTATTCTTTTTTGGTTTAGATAATCTAGTATTGATCCGACTAATCCAAATTCACACCAAGTAAATTCATGTGAAGGAGGTGAAACGCTCTAATTTTTTTTAATCTCTAAGATTTGTACCTAAAATTTTCAGTTAAAAGTGCAAGCCTCTTAATTGTAAAAAGGATAAGTATGAAGTTAATTGAGTTTACCATGGCAAGTATTTCTTGGGGATAAGTCATCCGCCTGAAATTATATTATTTACTGATTAGATAACAAGTAGTCAATTTTTAACAACAACACAATTAACTCTGTTATAAGAAAAATCAAATTATGGTGGATATTTACTCTTTTTTCATGTTCTTGTGGATGTCTATTCTTCCTTTATGTTCTTGTGGATGTCTACTCTTCCTTCATCTTCTTCATCTCAAATGTAATGACATATTCAATGACATATTTTTCTTCACTTTTTATACCTATATAAATGCCCTGTAATATATAGGAAAATACACACAATTGAAGAAGAATATCTCTTCCTTCTCTCTATCTCTATTTTTTGTTCATGTTTTACTAAATTACTTTTATTTCATAATACGTTATCAGCACGAATTAGCTTCTACTCAAGTCCGATCCAGCACACACTTCACCACTCTGCTTTCTGGTATGTTTCTTTTAAAGTTGGCATAGTATTGTTATTACATCTGGAGAATGTTCTTTTTCCCAAGGTTGATTGCTAATCTGCACATATACCAGTTAATTTAGATGTTATCATTCTTTAAATATTTTCAACTAATCAATTCTATGCTTATGTAAGCTCCATTACATGGACTTAATTATTCTGGTAACCACATAAAAGTGATGCGTTCATATAATTTGTGGTTTAAGACACTATGCAATTATTTTTCTGAGTATACTGCCAACAAATTTTAAAATAATTATAGATTGGCATTTTATTCAAAATATAAAAATATATACAGATGTCATTTAGATTGTAAGATCATTATAATATTGTTATTAAGATATTATAAGAAAATATAGAATACGTATATTAAATCATTCCGTAACAAGACTTTGCCATAATTACAGCTGAGCTTTACCTCTCTTCTTGTTTATTTTTCTCTGAATTCAATTAAGAATTTGCCACATAAAATTTCGATTAATTTTATTGATTCAAAAATTTGTTGAATTCTGTTTATATAAATATGAATACCATATTACATGACTTATTATTATTTTTTTATTTGTTTCATAATTACCCAAATTGTTTCTCATTTATTTATTTTTTTAATGATAGTTTTCATTATATCGAATTAATCAAAACTTGAATTTGTGGCACTTGACATCTCCGAAAATAATTATTTATCATGGGTCCTTGATGCTGAAATTCACCTTGTTGCAAAGACTCTTGAAAATACTATTATACAAGAAAATGAAACATCATGCCAGGATAAAGCAAAGGCTATGATTTTTCTTCGTCATCATCTCGATGAAGGGTTAAGAACTAAATACTTAACCCTAAAGATCCATTTGAATTATGGAGCAGTTTGAAGGAACGATATGACTATCTTAAGGCAACGATATTGCCAAGAGCTCGATATGAAAGGATTCGCTTACGGTTACAATTTAAAAACTATAAGTGAATATAATTCTGCTGTATTTAGGAGAACTTCCCAACTTAAATTATTGTTAATGATAAGGATTTACTGGAAAAGACTCTTTCTACTTTTCATGCCTCAAATATGATATTGCAGCAACAATACCGTGAAAAGGGTTTAAAGAAATATTCTGAATTAATCTCATGCCTCCTGGTGGCTGAGCAACATACTACCTTTTTAATGAGAAATCATGAAGCACGTCCCACTAGATCTGCACCATTTTCCGAAGTGAATATGGTAGCAGCTACTCAAAAGTCTGAAGAAGACAAAATCATTATCGTGGTCGTAGCCGTGGCCATAGTCTTGGGCGTGGACATGGACATGGAAGGGGACGAAATAATTATCGTCATCATGTTGGAAATAAACAAGAGAACAATAAGGATCCTCAAAATAATCTTTTATAAAGGCAGAGTTAATATTTGCCACAGGTGTTGTATAAAAGGTCATTCGGCACGTGTTTGTCGTACACCTGATCATTTTGTCAAACTTTATCAAGCATCCAATAAAAGAAAAGAAAACAATGTGGAGGCACACTTGACTTTTCGAAATAATGGTGATAAAGCAGGTCCCTCAAACAAATATGATGATGTTGAGGCAAATCTTGCATATAAAGATGATGATTTTGGAGGCCTTACTAATATTACTCATTTAGAAGCTGGAGACTTCTTTGAGGATATTGACTGAAGAAGTAATTTTGTTACTGGGGAATAAAGCTTTAAGAAAAGTTATTATTTTCATATTATGTCTTTATGTAGTTTGTTCTTCTTAGTGTACTTTCTTAAAGCATCATATATGCTAGTTTCTACATTCCTCGTGTAATTTCTAATGCTTCTTTTATTTATAGTATTTCGTATTTCTTATTATGTACTTTTTATTTATTTATGAAGAATATGAAAATTTCCCAGTCTACAGTTAGATCCAAGATCAATAAAGATGATATATGTCTTTTGGATAGTACTACAACACATACTATTTTAAGAGATACGAGATATTTCTCTTATTTGGTGATGAAAGAAGCCAATGTTAATACAATATCTGGCAGTACAAAATTAATTGAAGGCTCACGAAGAGCAAATTTATTACTACCCAGAGGAATAAATTTGGCTATTAACGAAGCATTATATTGTAGTAAGTCTCAAAGAAACTTACTAAGTTTCAAAGATATTCGTCAAAATGGATGTCACATTGAGACTACAAATAATAAAACGATTGAATATCTTTATAAGTCGGGCAAGAAATATGTGCTTGAAATGTTACCCGTTCTTTCCTCCGGTTTATATTACACAAGTATTAGCAGGATTGAATCACATACCCTAGTAAATGAGACTAGTCAAGATAATTTTATTATTTGGCATAACCGGTTGGGTCATCCTGGTTCTACTATGATGCGCAAAATAATTGAGAATTCACATGGACATTCAATGAAGAACCAAAAGATTCTTCAATTTATGGAATTCTCTTGTGCTGTATGTTCTCAAGGCAAATTAATTATTAGCTATCAACTATCAAAGTTAGGATGGAATCCCCTATATTTCTAGAACATATACAGGGTGATATATGTGGGCCCATTTATCCTCCATGTGGACTATTCAGATATTATATGGTTTTGGTAGATGTATCTACTAGATGGTCACATGTATGCTTATTATCAACTCGCAATATAGCATTTGCAAGATTGTTGGCTCAAATAATAAAACTAAGAGCACAATTTTCAGATTATACAATTAAGACAATTCGCCTTGATAATGCTGGTGAGTCTACATCTCAGGCATTTACTGATTATTGTCTATCAACTGGGATAACAATTGAGCATCTGGTTGCTCATGTTCATACACAAAATGGTCTAGCGAAATTATTGATCAAACGCCTCCAATTAATTGCTAGACCAATGCTTATGAGAACAAAACTCCCCATTTTAGTATGGGGTCATGTTATTTTGCATGCAACAACACTTGTGCGGATAAGGCCCACAAGTTATAATAAAGTCTCCCCATTGCAATTGGCTTTTGGTCAGGAGCCAAATTAGAATCTTTGGTTGTGCGGTATATGTTCCAATTGCTCCACCACAACGCACAAAGATGAGTCCCCAAAGAATATTGGGGATATCTGTTGGGTATGAATCTCCTTCTATAATAAAATATTTGGAGCCTATGACTGGAGATTTATTTATGGTAAGATTTTCTGATTGTCATTTTGATAAATCAGTATTCCCTACATTAGGGAGAGAAATAAGCAGCTGAGAAAGGAGATAGATTTGAATGTATTATCACTATCTCATTTAGATCATCGAACAAATCAATGTGAACAAGAGGTTCAAAAGATAATTCATTTGCAAAATATTGCTAATCAACTACCAGATGCATTCACTGACCTACCAAGGGTGACTAAGTCACATATTCCAGCTGCTAATATTCCAATTCGAGTTGATATCTGGGTAGGACAATCAATTAAAGCAAATGAGTTTAAACCACGCTTGAAACGTGGTAGACCAATCGATTCTAAGGATAAAAATCCTCGAAAAAAAAAGGAGCAAATGATCAAAGTGATCATAATACGGAGGTAGTGGCTCAAGAAGAGCACATATACATAACAAATGATAAGACCTCAAGGGAGGTTCAGGTACCTGAAAATGACGAGAATGGAGAGATCTCAATAAGTTATGTCTCAACGGGAAAAAGATGGAACACAAGTAATATTGTTATTGATAACGTTTTTGCTTATAATGTCATTGCTGAAAGAATGAAACAAGATGATAATCTTGAACCAAAATCTGTCGATGAATGTAGACAGAAATGATTGGCCAAAATGGAAAGACGCTATCCATGCAGAATTAGCTTCACTTGCGAAACGTGAAGTTTTTGGGTCTATAGTCCAAACACCTAATGGTGTTAAGCCAGTTGGCTATAAATGGGTCTTTGTACGTAAAAGGAATGAGAAAAATGAGGTACAAAGATATAAGGCACGCCTTGTTACACAAGAATTTTCACAAAGGCCTGGTATCGATTATGAAGAGACGTATTCTCCTGTTATGGATGCTATAACGTTCCGTTATCTCATTAATTTTGCTGTCCATGAAAATCTTGACATGCATTTAATGGATGTGGTTACACCTTACCTTTACGGCTCACTTGATAATGAGATATACATGAAAATTTCGAGGGATTTAAAATATCTGACACACATAATTCAAAGTCCCGGAAAATATTTTTAATCAAATTGCAATGATCTTTGTATGGTGTAAAGCAATCAGGAAGAATGTGGTATAACTGCCTTAATGAATATTTATTAAAGAAAGGTTATATACATGATGTCATTTGTCCATGTGTTTTTATAAAGAAAACAACATCAGAGTTTGTTGTACTTGCTGTATATATTGATGGCATATACCTTATTGGAACTCCTACAGAACTCCAAAAGGAGATTGATTATTTAAAGAAGGAATTCGAGATGAAAGATCTCAGAAAGATAAAATAATGTCTTGATTTGCAAATTAAACATTTGGAAAATGAGACTTTTGTTCATCAATCTGCCTACATAGAAAAGGTATTAAAACGGTTTTACATGGATGGAGCACATCCATTAAGTATTCCGATGATTGTTTGATAAACTTGATGTGAATAAGGACCCGTTCCGACCTCTAGAAAAGAATGAAGAGATTCTTGGTCCTGAAGTACCATATCTTAGTGCAATTGGTGCACTAATGTATCTTGCTAACACTACAAGGCCTGACATAACTTTTCAGTTAATGTCTTAGCAAGATATAGCTCTGCTCCTACAAGGAGACATTGGAATGGAATCAAACACATATTGCGGTATCTAAAAGGAACTATCGATATGGGATTATTTTACAGCAATGACTGCAGTCCCGATCTTGTTGGTTATGCTGATGCTGGGTATTTATCTGACCCACACAAGGCTCGATCTCAAACATGCTACGTGTTTACATGTAGAGGCACTGCCATATCTTGGCGATCGACTAAGCAATTAATCGTGCTGCTCCATCTAATCATGCTGAGATAATTGCTATTCATGAAGCAAGTCGAGAATGTGTATGGTTAATGTCTATAATACATCTTATTAGAGACACATGTGGTTTGAAGTGTGACAAACTACCCACAATTTTGTATGAAGACAATGCAACAAGCCCAATTGAAGGGAGGATTCATAAAAGGATATAGGACAAAGCACATTTTACTAAAGTTATTTTTCACTCATGATCTTCAAAAGAATAGTGATATCAATGTGCAATAGATTCGTTGAAGTGATAATATGGCTGATTTGTTCACCAAATCTCTACTGACGTCAACCTTCAAGAAACTAGTTTACAAGATTGGGATGTGAAGGCTCAAGGATGTGAATTGATGCTCTCATCGGGGGGAGTTAATATGCGTTGTACTCTTTTTCTCTTACAAGATTTGTCCCATTGGGTTTTCCTTGAAGGTTTTTAACGAGGCAACTAAAAGGCGTATTTATAAACATGTGTCTCTTTTTCCTTCACTAGGATTTTTTTAGAGGGTTTTTCTTAATAAGGTTTTAACGAGGCACATTATCTATGAATATCCAAGGGGGAGTGTTTGTTGCTCCCTAACGCACACGCAAGTATACGTGGTCGACAAGTAATACAGGATTGTGAGTCCGGATTATCGTACCCAAGGGACTTAAGTTAGCTACTTTATAACAACTAATATAGTTATCTAACAAGTAAGGATCAAGTTTAATAGATGGTTTATGCTAAATTGTTATTCTAATTTAACTCTAAGAATTGCAATTAACGAGTACGGGTTTTGTAATCAATAAAATAAACATTCCAGGGTTGTGATTATGTTTCCAATCCTATTGCGTTCTAATTGACTTATCGTTCATATAGTTAATGTAAGATTGCTAATTGATCGATAATGATACTCATAGCCTTCTTCCGAAGTACTATTCGCCTATTCTTAACAAGATTAACACCTATATTCCTATGGAATTAATCTAGCAAGAATGCATTAAGAACACGATTATCCAATTAAGCATGGTGATTAAGTATATTCCTATCCTAACCACGAATCCGCTCTTTTTTTAACAAAGTTAAGAACATGCTTTCTTCAACTCTTATTCTAATCTAAACTTAGTTTTCTCAAACATAGCATAGATAATTTATAGAACTTAATTGATGGGCAAAACAATTAAGCAATTAGGCATAGAATTGAAGAAACAATCTTATTCACATTAACTATTACAACGAAATTATCAAGTTAGAAACACAATATTCATGGCTAATCACAACCCTAGAACAAGGGGTGATTAGCCACTCATGTTCAGCAAAACCAAAAGATTAAGTATTGAAAAACTAAATAGAGATACTAGATTGAATTGATGAACTGAGAATTTACTTGTGTTGTTGATGTTCCTAAGCTTCCTTAGACTCCAAAATCACATTTTTTTCTCTTAGATGGGTTTAGGGGTGTTTATATAGGAGTTGGGAAGGTTTGGGGTCGGTTTGGAGGTCTTCTAGACGAAGTAGGACATTTTTCCCGCAAACGGCGCCCTGAGTGGCGCCCAGCGCCCCCCAGGGGACTACTGCCAGTGGGCTTTAATTTGTTGCTGCCTCCAGCGCCACAGGCAGCCTTGGGCGCTGGCCTATGGCTCCTTATCTCCCTTCGTCCGGTTCTTCTTATTTTGGCTCATTTCTTCCCCATTTTCACTCCCGATTGCTTTCATCTCATTCTTACACATAAAAACATATTACATTAACATGAATCGATGCAATTAACGTCCCAAAATTCACACAAACAAGAGCTAAATATGAGATAATTTACATAATATTTTATATCTTTTCTACCAATTATCAACACCCCACACTTAGACTCTTGCTCGCCCTCGAGCACTGGGATTATAGACAACCTCCCCAACTACTAAACTCTTAAGATTAGCACGAAACATTTAACCTTTCAAATAATTCATACTCTTGAACACAATCAATACTAGCAAACAAGTATGAACACACAAATAATCCATGTTATTCCCGTAAAGTTTACTTAGGCACAATAATTAAAGAACATTCAACAACCCAATTATCATCACCCAACCTCAAAAGTCGACTTGCCACATTAAGCTACTTCAATGCATATACTTACCCAACAAGACAATTCATACATTACCAATTGTTTAGGAAATCATGTGCCCTCACCAATATATGAAGAGTGAATATATATATGAATAAAATCACACAAAATTTGCACAACAAACTCTCACTCTCACAAAGAACTCATATGCATCCCATAGAGTGCCATAAGCTTGCCCGTAGTGTAGACTTCCACTAATTGAGTTAGTCAAATCTAAGATCAATTAGGACTTTGTCGGGTTGTAATCTAGGCTAGGGGACGGGTAGGATATATTTGGTAGTAGTGACTAGTCCTCCTAAGCACTTAATACACTATACTAAATATTTAAACACTTCTTTTTCTTTCAATTCCTAAACTTGTCTCATATACATAGTCTTTTCTTTTCAACTCACTTAGCGCACAATAATAGGAGGTGAATTTTTTTCATATTTTTCTTATTATCAATTTTTCTCTCTCTCTCTCTTTTTTTTTTCCATCATCGATTTTTTCTTTCTTATTTTTCATCCTCCCTACACATTTTTCATCCGCTAGTGATTTTTTTCAATTTAGCTTCAAATAACCAATAAGTCCTTTCACTGTTCCATTCATAACAAGGCATCCCTATAACACTGCCCTTACTGCTTCTAGCGACTAAGTGCTTTCGGAGGTAAATGTTCAAATAAGGCTCAATTCAAAAACAAAGTAAAGGGAATAGCTTGTAATGTAGGTGCCAAAAGAAAAAGGCTTATAGGCTCAACGGGGCTCGCAATGGACAAATTTATATTCGATGCAACAAACACATCCAAAATCAAACAAAGAAGTGCCTATATCATTTCTTAGATCGTCCCAACTTACAATTTTGCTTTAATTAACACACAGGGCAAGTTCTAGACTATATAAGATAGCATAGAGAATCAAAATCTTACTCACACGCTGCACATGACTCAATCACAATGGTTCTGTTCAAATGTCGAATTAAGCAAGCATATACACTTGAAGCAATTAAGCAGTAATACACTATATGTTACGCAAGTCAACAATTAAGAAGAGGCGTCACAATTTGGGCTGTTTCTCTTTAACGTATAAGAACTTCACTAACGGGAATTGGATCATGTGCCATAGCCTATTGTACTAGCAGAAACCATGTCAAGAAGTATTGCATTATTACTCAGTTCTTCCTAATATAATCCTAAAAAGAAATTAAAGTTGCCCGGTTCGAATTACATCCTTGGAAAAGAACGGTGCCCTAAGAAAAATCAAAGAAAAATTATCTATTATCCTAAAAATAAAGGAAAATCTTTTTGTTATTTTTAATCCAATTTATCCCTCAAGAGAACGATCCATCGTCGGGAAAAAATTGGAATTTATATATATAATACATATTAATTTTTTTCGGTTTTTTTTTCTTCTATATATTTATTATTTTTTTTCTTTTTTCTTTTCTATATATTTAATAACAAGAACAAATACACAAACTAAAAACGATTAGTCATTCTAAATAAACTAACAACAATTAAGACTAAGAACACAATCATAACTAAAGAAAAGAAAAAAAATCACAAAACATCACCTAAAAAGTCACAGAACAGACACTTCCACCACATATAAATTCAAGGCACGACAAGTACTTTCCCCCCACCCCACACTTATAACATGCATAGTCCCCGATGCATAATAAAATTAAAAGTAAAGTAGGGTGAAAAGAAAGGCTCCCCTCAATCCGTGCCGGTTTCGTCGGAATCCATTTCAACAGGCACCAATGCCATAGGTCCGGTGGCGTCATCCTCATCCTCCCCCTCATGATCCGAGCCCTGGATAGTGTTGGCGTCTTCCTCGGAATGAACTGGACTGCCTGGAGCAATCCCAAGCATCTCCTTTGATGCGCTAGAAAGATCGTCACGCAAGCGCAGGCTTCATCAGGACTGCCAGCGCGGCTCATCAACAGGTTGATAGCATTGTAATATATCTGCTGAAGTTCTCATCTCGCTCCAACCTGGCTGCCGGGGTTAATTTGGAAGCTGGCTCCATGACTGATGTAATGTCCACAAGACCGTGGAGCCTCCACCACTTCATCATGTCCCGGATACTCGGGCACTCCCAAAAAACGCATATACTGGGTCAAGAGGTTGCCAAAGTAGAGCCGCCGTATCTGTCGCCCGAATCTGGTACTAGCCATTTCTGTTAGCATGATTTCTGCTATATTGATAGGGCGGCCGGTCATAAGGGAGAATATCAAGCAAACTCGAGCCCGTGTACAATCACTGCTATGTTCGGCAGGCATCAGCCTAGCCTGCACGAAATTCTGCCATACTTTGGCAGCATTGTTAAAATCGGCCCGGACCATAGAGATGTGGATGTTCCCTTGTTTTCTGTTCCATTTAGCGTTGGAATCAACGCCACACAACGTATGTCTGATGAGCTGATAGGGGGGCTTCTGATCAGTTGTTGCAATCGCTGAGGGTCAGCATTTGCAACACCCAAGTAAAGGCACAAGTCTTTCCGTCCCAAAGACACCGTGGTCCCTCGAACATAGGACCTGGATCGATGATAGTCCCAGTTCGCATATAATTCTCGAACTAGACTCAAGTTTGTCGGCCCTGGGCATTCAAGAAACTTTTCCATTCTGGATAGGCGGAGTCGAGCAAGAATGTCCGGAAATCGCCTTTCCAACAAGGTAGTGTTTATGCCCATCTCAGAGACGTAACGCCCCGTTGGCACAAAATTCCGATACCAGACGGTCGCATAATCATCAACCAAGTCTAAGCGTGGGCGAGGCCTGGTGGGGACTTGCTGTGACCCCTCATCGGCTTGTTTGCCTTTGGCTTGGCGAGAAGATCCTTCCCCCTGTTTGCGCTTTTTCGGTGCTTGGGAAGTAGTTGAAGCCTTTCCAAGAGCTTTCCCTTTGTTACCATCACGTGCCATAGCTACCTGCAATACGACAAATAGAGAAGTGAGAAAAATGTAGTACAATGTCATGAAAGGACCCCACACTTAAACTTTAACGTATAAAATAAGTGTGTGCAAGATAAGCGACGGGTACTCAAGACTTCCCCGTGTGTGAGAGTTAATGAACATGGCAATGTGAGTGAGTGTCAAAGATGAAAGACGAATAAAGTTCGGAACTTTAGAGGTGAAAACGACTAAATGACATACAAGATTGGACAACATACATGATGAATAAATAGGATACATAATATGTTTGAAATCAAAACCGACCCCTCAATACTTAGAAATCACCCCAAACGACCCCACACTTAATTCAAATGCCTATATAGGTATTTCCGATTACTCAGACTTCATCGGAACGTTAAAAAGTATCATTTAGGCATTTAAACAAACACGTGGTGTGCACGAGTAGTGTTCTTCACCCTCAACAAGGGTGAAGTGTAGTCACCCTCCCAATTTTTGACGAAGTAGAGGGAATGGTAGTTTTCTACTCCGATACAATGTAAACCACCCACAAGCACAAAAATTTCGGCCTAATGTACACTTAGCAAGGTCGAAACTACTATTATAAGAAGAGGGAGGGGGATATGGGGAATGGGAACACGTAGAATTAGAAGAAAAGTAAAACGCAAAAATCAGAGAAAGTGAAAGAAAAGAGAAGACGAAGAAAAATCATACCTGAGGAGTATAAGATGAAAGAAAAGTGAGGGGTGAATTGTTGTCACTGAGGAAGAAGAAGATGAATTTCGAAGCAGCAGAGAGGGGATTTGGGTATGTGTCGTGTGTGAGGGTGGGGGAAACAGGTGGGTTGTTTTATTTAAAAGGGTATTTTAGTTAGGGGGAAAACGGGTATGGGGCGGAAGAAACGGGTATGGGTCAAAGAAACATTAAAAATTTTGAACTTACCTGGTCCCCCCCCCCCAGCTGGCGCTAGGCGCCCACCCCAGCGCTGGGGTCTTGGACTTCACTGCCTGGGGCGCCGCAGGCAGCGTTGGGCGCTGGCCTGGGCGCCGAAGGCAGACTGTTTTCGCCCTTTTTTTTTTGTGTCACTTATTACAATATGACCTATACTATTTTAATACATCAATTACATTCTTCTAGCTAAGCTAAAAAAATTAAAACAAGAAGTTAACTAAGAACAACATTAAACATTGGGTTGCCTCCCAACAAGCGCCTGATTTAACGTCGCGGCACGACTCAACTTTTTCGCCTTATTCATTGGTAAGCACGATCTTAGTTTTGTCCCGGTGGACCAATCCTCCCTAATAATGTTTAACTCTTTGTCTGTTCACTAAGAATTTTCTTTCACTGTTTAAAGCTCGTAATTCAATTGCTCCATACGGTGTAACTCGTACCACTTCAAAAGGCCCTGACCATCTTGACTTTAGCTTTCCGGGAAAAAGCCTTAATCGTGAATTGAATAAGAGCACTAGCTGGCCCGGTTCAAAGTAGCGCGGTTTAATGTGCTTGTCGTGCCATCTCTTTGTGTTTTCTATGTATAATTTGGCATTCTCGTAGGAGTGTAGCCGGAACTCATCTAGTTCATTCAGTTGCATTAGTCTCTTTTCGCCCGCAGCTTCAAGGTCCATATTCAATTTCTTTATCGCCCAATATGCCTTATGTTCCAACTCCACCGGTAGGTGGCAAGCTTTTCCGTAAACTAGTTTGTAAGGCGATGTTCCGATTGGAGTTTTGAAAGCTGTCCGGTATGCCCAAAGAGCGTCATCTAACTTTGAAGCCCAATCCTTTCTATTTACGCTCACTGTTTTCTCCAAGATTTGCTTTATTCTCTATTGGATACCTCGGCTTGACCGCTTGTTTGGGGATGATAAGCTGTGGCAACTTTGTGACGTACCCCATATTTTGCTAAAAAATTATTGAGCAGCCGGTTGCAAAAATGCGTGCCTTCATCACTAATCAATGCTCGTGGAGTCCCGAATCTGGAAAATATGTTCTTCTTGACGAAGGCGGCGACTACCATGGCATCATTTGTAGGCAAAGCAATTGCCTCTACCCATTTGGACACATAGTCAACAACAAGCAAAATGTATTTGTTCCCTCTGGAAGGTGGAAACGGGCCCATGAAATCTATCCCCCACACATCAAAGAGTTCAACTTAGAGAATGTTGTTGAGGGGCATCTCTTGCTTTCTTGTGATTGTGCCCGTTCTTTGACATTGATCGCATCTTTTGACAAAGGCATGTGCGTCCTTGAACAGAGTAGGCCAGAATAGCCCGGATTGTAAAACTTTGGCTGCTGTTCGGTAGCCTCCGTGATGGCCTCCATACGGTGAGGCGTGACAATCATGCAAAACAGAATCAACCTCTTCATCCGGAATACATCTTCTCATCAACTGATCGGCACATTGTTTGAACAAGTACGGTTCATCCCAGTAATAGAACTTAACATTATGCAGGAACCTTTTTCTAGCTTCGCTTTTGAAATCTGGAGGAAGTACTCCGCTTACCAAGTAATTGACATAATCTGCATACCACGGGGGAGAATCATGAATAATTGCAAAAAGGTGTTCATCGGGAAAGAATTCCTTTATTTGTCCATCTTCTTCCATGTGTGCATGATTTTCTAATCGAGAGAGATGGTCCGCCACTTGATTTTCAGTCCCCTTCCGGTCTCTGATTTCTACATCAAATTCCTGCAACAACAGTACCCAGCGCATTAATCGAGCTTTAGATTCGTTCTTAGTAAATAGATACCTGATTGCTGCATGGTCAGTGTGGACTATGACTTTTGTTCCCACCAAATAAGCTCTGAACTTCTCAAATGACCAAACTACTGCTAGCAACTCCTTTTCGGTGATAGTGTAATTTTGTTGTGCCGGATCTAGAGTTTTGCTTGCATAGTAGATAGAATGGAACACTTTGTCCTTTCGCTGTCCCAGCACTGCTCCAATGGCCAAATCACTAGCATCGCACATGAGTTCAAAAGGCATTGACCAATCCGGTGCTACAATGATAGGTGCAGTTATCAACTTCTCTTTAAGTGCTTCGAAGGCCTTGAGGCAGGAATCATCGAATTTGAATGGTACATCTTTCTCGAGCAACCTGCACAAAGGAGTAGAAACTTTAGAAAAATCCTTAATGAAGCGTCTATAAAAACCTGCATGTCCTAAGAAGCTCCGGACACCCTTGACGGAAATTGGAGGCAGTAATTTTTCAACGGCCTCGACTTTTGCTTTGTCTGCTTCAATGCCTGTTCTGGAAATTTTATGGCCCAAGACAATTCCCTCTTGCACCATGAAGTGACACTTTTCCCAATTAAGTACCAAATTAGTTTCCTCGCACCGGGCTAGCACTTTACTTAGGTTCCTTAAGCAATCATCATAGGAGGACCCGAAAACAGAGAAATCATCCATGAACACCTCTACAAATTTTTCCACCATATCGGTAAAAATGGCCATCATGCATCTTTGGAATGTCGCAGGTGCGTTGCATAGGCCAAATGGCATTCGCTTGAAGGCGAAGGTGCCATAAGGACATGTGAAAGTGGTCTTCTTTTGATCTTCAGGACATATAACAATTTGATTATACCCTGAGTAGCCATCCAAAAAGCAATAATATTCGTGTCCTGCTAGCCTGTCGAGCATCTGATCAATGAATGGTAGTGGGAAGTAATCTTTTCTTGTTGCCTTGTTGAGTTTCCGATAGTCAATACATACCCTCCATCCGGTAATGGTTCGAGTGGGGATCAATTCGTTCTTTTCATTCTCTACAACGGTCATTCCCCCTTTCTTGGGTACACACTGCACTGGGCTGACCCAATTGCTGTCAGAAATCGAAAAGATAATACCCGCATCAAGCAATTTTATGACTTTCTTCTTCACCACTTCTTTCATTATCAAATTCAATCTCCGCTGCTGCTCTACACTGGGGCGATGTCCTTCTTCTAAAAATATTTTGTGCATGCAAAATGATGGACTGATTCCTTTTATATCTGCGATGGTCCACCCAATTGCTTTCTTGTATTCTCGAAGAACCCGTAGTAATTTGTCCTCTTGTGTGCTAGTCAGGCTGGATGATATGATTACTGGCAATGTTTCAGATTGACCCAAATAGGCATAGCGCAAATGCGCTGGGAGTGGCTTGAGTTCAAGCCTGGGTGCTTCCTCAAAAGATGGCCTGGGAGGGGTCAGAGTAACAGGCCTCTCCAATTCTTCAAATTTTCTGAATCCTTGAATGTAGTTGCAAGATAGGTCCAGTATCTGCTCAATGTCCCTCATTATGTCATCTTCAACAGCTTCCACATCCCCAATCAATAAACATTCAACCGGATCAGCTGGGCTCAAGTATGGCTAAAGATGTGGAGACAGTCTCCACCACTGAAATCATAGACAACTCCTCGTAATGTGTCAGCAGTCGTAGTGCTTTATAAACATTAAACACTTCTTCTTGGTCCCCTACTCGCATAGTCATCTTTCCTTCGCAAACATCTATGATGGCTCGACCGGTAGCTAAGAAGGGACGCCCCAAAATAAATGGGACGTCCTGATCTGGTTCGTAGTCCAAAATGATGAAGTCCGCCGGAAATATAAACGAGCCCACTTGGACTAGAACGTCCTCAATCACACCCTCCGGGTGAGCCAAAGAGCGGTCTGCCAGTTGTACTATTACTGTGATTGGGCGTGGATCACCTAATCCCAACTGTCGGAACACTGAAAGTGGCATCAAATTTATGCTTGCTCCGAGGTCGCATAGTACCCTTCCCACAGCATGTTTCCCAATAGAGATCTGGATAGTGAAGCTGCCCGGATCCTTTAACTTTTGCGGTAGTTTCTCTTAAATTCTCGAACTACACTCTTCAGTAAGTGCCACCGTTTCAAACTCATTCAATCTTCTTTTGTTTGCCACAATGTCCTTGATGTACTTTGCATATTTAGGTACTTCTTGTAGAATATCCACTAGTGGAATGTTTATTTGTACCTGTTTTAAGATCTCAAGGAATTTCTTGTAGGCCTCATTGTCTCTCAACTTTTGCAATCTCTAGAGAAAGGGAGGTGGTGGCCTTGCAACCAATTGTGGGGGTTGCTTAGCCACTACCTCGTCGACTGAACTGTCATCTCCTTCGGCCTTTTCTGAAGTTATCTCCATGGTAGTTGGTTTTTCATTGAACGTTACCTGCTTTTTCTTTTTCTTTTTGACCTCTTCTAGCTGTCTCCCGTTCCTCAATGAAACTGCATTTAGTGCTGCCCGTGGATTAGCTTCAGTGTCGCTGGGTAGTGCCCCAGCAGGTCGAGTATTCTGTGCTCCGGCCAACTGCCCCAACTGGCGCTCCAAATTTCTCACTGTAGTAGTGAGGGTTTGGTATTCAGTTCTGAATTGTTTGTTATCCTGAACTAGCTGCTTCAGTAATTCATTTGTGTTATCCTCAGATTGAGGAGGTTGCCTCTGTGATTGATTATAGTTTCCCTATGGTCTGCTCATATTCTGTTGCGGCTGATTACCTCCCCATGAAAAATTAGGATGATTCCTCCAATTTGGATTGTAGGAATTTCCATACTGTGCATGTTGATTCACGGGGCCCCTGCTTTGTTGTCCCACATAATATATAGACTCTGGATTGGTGGGACACATATCACTTATATTGACATTTGTTGAACCTGCTGCCTGGGTTGAACCTGCTGCATGGTCATTCGGTTCATCTGATTTGCCAATTTAGCCATTTCTGCTCTCATGGCTACCAAGTCATCCAATTCTATCAAACCAGTTCCCTTTTGCTTAATGGCTTTGCGTGAGTCACCATCACCTTGCCAATTATGGTCATTGGCTGTAAAGTTGTTCAATAAAAGTTGGATTTCACTGTAAGGTTTAGCCATGCAACTTCCACCGCATGCTGAATCAAGGTTCATCTTTGAGGCTTCATCTAACCCATCAACGAACGTATGCCCGAGTACCTCATCTGTTTGGCAATGGTGTGGACAGTCTCTCAGTAGCTTTTTATACCTCTCCCATGCCTATCGAAGGGTTTCCCCCTCTCGTTGTTCAAAGCCCAGAATCTGACTTCTCAGTGACTTGGTCTTCTTGGTAGGAAATAATTTGATTAGAAGTTTTCTTGCCAAGTCATCCCATGTATATATACTATTTGCCGGCTCCTTTTGTAACCACTCTTTTGCTTCCCCCAACAGAGAAAAGGGAAACAACGTTAATCTCACATAATCCTTCGACACATTTGGATAGTTGTAAGTGTCTGTTATCTCCAGAAAGTTCTGAATGTGTCGCTGTGGGTCTTCGTGAGACAGCCCCACATATTGCCCCGTAGACTGGATGAGCTGCACCATGTACTGCTTCAACTCAAAATGCCCTGTGATTTCAGGCTTGACAATCGCCTGAGTCATATTGGCAAGATTAGGTCTTGCAGCTTTAATCACCGCTCTTTCTGCGTTTCCTGCCATCTCGATAGGCTGTGGTTGCACAACTATGTCCAACTCTGGGTTAATTCTGGTCCTGGCTTCCACTTCCCTCCTTACTCTGTGTAAGGTACGTTCAATTTCTGGATCAAAGGGAAGCAGGTTGTTTGCACTTCTACTTCTCCGCATTTAATAGAAAAACCTGTGTCAAAGCAAACAACGTCAGCCGATTAATAAAACTTGAATAAATAACAAATAAAAGCTTAAATTAGTAAAGTAGCAGAATTTTTAAGTCCCCGGCAACGGCGCCAAAAACTTGTTGCTCCCTAACGCACACACAAGTATACGTGGTCGACAAGTAATACAGGATTGTGAGTCCGGATTATCGTACCCAAGGGACTTAAGTTAGCTACTTTATAACAACTAATATAGTTATCTAACAAGTAAGGATCAAGTTTAATAGATGGTTTATGCTAAATTGTTATTCTAATTTAACTCTAAGAATTGCAATTAACGAGTAGGGGTTTTGTAATCAATAAAACAAACATTCCAGGGTTGTGATTATGTTTCCAATCCTATTGCGTTCTAATTGACTTATCGTTCATATAGTTAATGTAAGATTGTTAATTGATCGATAATGATACTCATAGCCTTCTTCCGAAGTACTATTCACCTATTCTTAACAAGATTAACACTTATATTCCTATGGAATTAATCTAGCAAGAATGCATTAAGAACACGATTATCCAATTAAGCATGGTGATTAAGTATATTCCTATCCTAACCACGAATCCGCTCTTTTTTTAACAAAGTTAAGAACATGCTTTCTTCAACTCTTATTCTAATCTAAACTTAGTTTTCTCAAACATAGCATAGATAATTTATAGAACTTAATTGATAGCCAAAACAATTAAGCAATTAGGCATAGAATTGAAGAAACAATCTTATTCACATTAACTATTACAACGAAATTATCAAGTTAGAAACACAATATTCATGGCTAATCACAACCCCAGAACAAGGGGTGATTAGCCACTCATGTTCAACAAAACCAAAAGATTAAGTATTGAAAAACTAAATAGAGATACTAGATTGAATTGATGAACTGAGAATTTGCTTGTGTTGTTGATGTTCCTAAGCTTCCTTAGACTCCAAAATCACATTTTTTTTCTCTTAGATGGGTTTAGGGGTGTTTATATAGGAGTTGGGTCGGTTTGGGGTCGGTTTGGGGGTCTTCTAAACGAAGTAGGACATTTTTCCCGCAAACGGCGCCCTGAGTGGCGCCCAGCGCCCCCCAGGGGACTGCTGCCAGTGGGCTTTAATTTGTTGCTGCCTTCAGCGCCATAGGCAGCGCTGGGCGCTGGCCTGTGGCTCCTCATCTCCCTTCGTCCGGTTCTTCTTATTTTGGCTCGTTTTTTCCCCGTTTTCACTCCCGATTGCTTTCATTTCATTCCTACACATAAAAACATATTACATTAACATGAATCGATGCAATTAACGTCCCAAATTCACACAAACAAGAGCTAAATATGAGATAATTTACATAATATTTTATATCTTTTCTACCAATTATCAGTGTTATAAGAAAAATCAAATTATGGTGGATGTCTACTCTTCCTCCTTGATCTTGTGGATGTCTGCTCTTCCTCCATTATCTTCATCTCAAATGCTTAATGACATATTAAATGACATATTTTTCTTCACTTTTCATGCTTATATAAATGATTTGTAATAAATAGGAAAATACAAACAATTGAAGAAGAAAATCTCTTTCTTTTCCCTATCTTTATTTCTTGTTAATGTTTTACTAAATTGCTTTTATTTCATAACACTGATGACAAAATAGCAATTAACAAAGTAATATAGTTTTTTTGCAAATCCCTTGTATTAATATCATTAAATATTTATTGATGACATCTAAGTTGGTGAATTACTTTTTGACGATTCATTCATAAACATTCTTTCCTCTTTATTTGACCCCTCATACATGATTAGCTAACTGCATAAATGGATACCACTAATCCTACTTGCTGACTTTTCTGCTTAAAATAATCAAATCCGCCAAACTTAGTCTACGTATTATTTTTAAGTAATTTCTAAAAGAGTTTAGATGATAACTATACAAAGTACTTATACAACTATGATATTGCTTCATGCTGACGTTATTTTAATCTGAAACTTAGCACGAAGCCAAATTGCAATCCTGACATGCCACGTGTCACAAAAAGTAAGCCCAAAAGAGACCATGCATAACATCTTTCCCCCTTGCCTCAAACTGTTGAGAGATCATCACGTGGGACCCAACCACAACAACCTAAGGATATAAAGGTAATATACTTGGTAGGCGCAAGGGTAATCTGGTCATTAAACGAAACAGATGGAGCCGAACTCCTGCTGGCATAAAATCAAAGCCAGGCTGTACACAGCTGTAATCCAACCCCACGAACAGAGCTTCTATTTAGCAGCTAAAAACCCACTCCTCTCCGTACAATAAATATATTAAATAAACAAATAGATTAAATAATTATTCAATTAACAGAGTTTCTTTCTTTTTTTCTATTTTTATATTACCAAAAAGGGGCTTATTTTAGAGTCTTCCTCTTCTTCCAAAAGATGAACCTAGTATTTTTTAGTGGAGCCAATTCCAGGGGTTATATCTTCTCTGTGCACAAATCCCTATGGACTCCATTACAATTTCTTCTCCACAGCGGCGCACAGTAGTTTCTCTCTTAAACCTACGCTTCTCTTAATTCTTCAACTTCGTTTAGCTTTACAAAACTGAGAGTTTTGAGTTTGGATTTTTTGGTTTGACCCGAAGGGAACAAACCGCAATGGATCCGTGTCCTTTTGTCCGACTCAGTGTGTGTAATTTGGCGTTAAAAGTTCCGGTTGCTTCAAAGCCGGCTCATTCCGTCGTGCACCCGTCGTCGTCGCCGTGCTATTGTAAAATCAAGCTGAAGAATTTTCCTCTACAGACGGCAGTTGTGCCGTGCATTTTACCGGAGAGTCAATTTCCGGACGCTCAGGTACAAAGCCACGCGGCGAGTTTTCACCTTAACAAGTGCGATCTCGAGAAGCTCGTTGCAAAGTCTCTCTTCGGCGGTGGGAAGTTGTCCCTGAAAATCTCAATCTACACCGGCCGGCGAGGGTCGACCTGTGGTGTGAACTCCGGGAGGTTGCTAGGGAAGGTTGACGTGCTTTTGGATCTTGCGGGAACAGAGTCTAGGTCAGTACTGTTCCATAATGGCTGGATAGTTATCGGAAAAGAAGCAAAGAATTCAAGTGCGCAATTTCATTTGAGTGTTAAAGCGGAACCCGACCCGAGATTCGTGTTTCAGTTCGGCGGAGAGCCGGAATGCAGTCCTCAAGTGTTTCAAATTCAAGGAACCATTCGCCAACCGGTTTTCACATGCAAGTTCAGTTTTCGAACCACCGGCGACCGCAATCAGAGGTCCAGGTGGGTTCCGATACTTGATATATATTTTTTCAATCTTTCCTGCACTTTAGTTCTGATACCGACAGGCTTGACTTACACAATTAGGTTCATACTACATTTGCCGCATAAAAGATTTGAATTTTTCAGTATTCAAGTGCAAAAGAATGTTTAAATTGTACGGGAAAGTCAGGTTTACGAATCCTAACTAAAGTGAAAAAGTAGCTTCCAATGTCAGTAATTAGAAATGATTTTCTCCCTTTTCCATTACGCCTTGAACAGCTGCTTCTCTCTCTTTGTTTAAATTTAAAAAAATGATTTTTTTTCCATAAATTTTAACGAAATTGGAACTGCATTGTGCAGGTCATTACCGTTGGAGCATAGTAGTTCGCGAAATTGGTTGAGTTCGTTCGGAAGTGAAAGGGAGCGACCAGGGAAGGAGCGAAAGGGTTGGTCAATCACGGTCCATGATCTCTCCGGTTCCCCAGTTGCAGCTGCGTCAATGGTTACACCATTTGTTGCTTCTCCCGGTTCAGACAGGGTAAGCCGGTCCAACCCTGGCTCATGGCTAATTCTCCGGCCAGGTGACGGAACTTGGAAACCATGGGGCAGGCTCGAGGCGTGGCGTGAACGTGGTTCAGCAGACAGCCTTGGCTACCGGTTTGAGCTTATCCCTGACTCAGCCGCAGCTGGAATAGTATTAGCCGAGTCCACACTGAGCTGTAGTAAAGGCGGAAAATTCGTGATAGACCTCGGAACCAGCGTTTCAACCAATGGGAAATTGACACCTGGAAACTCCACGTCACCGGCGTGCAGTCCTAGAGGTAGTGGTGACTTTGGGTACGGACTGTGGCCATATTGCATGTACCGAGGGTTTGTGATGTCGGCTAGGGTGGAAGGTGAGTGCAGTAAACCCACGGTGGAAGTTAGTGTGCAGCACGTGAATTGCACGGAGGATGCAGCGGCATACGTGGCTTTGTCAGCTGCCGTTGATCTCAGCATTGATGCTTGCAGGCTTTTCTCTCAAAAGCTTCGCAAAGAATTATGCCCTTCTCAGGATTTACTCTCCTGAGTATTTTTTTTAAACCTTTTTTAAAGGTTTTTTTTCATTCCGTTGTTTCATTTCTTTTTTTACTGCCTTTTTTGTGAGTGGTAAAATGATGGCGATGGGTTTTAGATTTCGTTGGTCATCACTTGTGAAAAAAATTTGGCTGATTGTTAGTACTACTAACGAACATTAGGCTACTTCTTCAGTATGTACAGAGAGAGTGGGGATTTGACTGACAGGGCATTTTGCTGTTTTTTCTTAACTTGGTGTGTTGCTCTTGTAAACTTTTTCACCATTTCAAGTTGTCAATGTCAACGGTTGTTCTTTTCTTTTCGCTTCTTCATGTTCAATCTTAATTCAATCTGCGTAAACAGTAATGTGTTTCCTCAACCTCCAGTGGAACTCATGCCTCTTTCTACTCTATTCTTCATTTGCAAGTATTACGATAATGTTTAGTCTACTTTCTGGTGGTTGGTATTTCGCATACTTAATACTACTAGTAGTTGCAAAATGATGGAGATGCTACTGAAATTTACCGATTCGTTTGTATTCAAATGGAAATATGTCCTTTAGCTGATTAAAGATATAACGTGATTAATTAGTCTGAACTACCCCTAACAATGAGATGATTAGGGAATAGGATTTGATTTTGATGTGTAGCGGATTTGAGGGGAACGTGCGTGCACGCAAGGGTTGAAAACTGGAATTAGGTACATTAAAAAGTATTTATTAAGTGGCTTTGAGACTATTAATGTGCTAAATGTGGATGGTGGGAGATAGCTGTAATGCGGTTTGAATATGGAAAATTGCGGTTTGGTGATAATTTTGGGGATTTGCCAGCTATGCTAATGACCAAAGTAATAATGGCGGAACTTGAAAGGAAAATAAAAAATGAAATATGTGATATTTGAACATAGTTTGAAAAAGGTAGGGTGGGAATATTTGGATATCGCAGATTTGAGGGGAATCCTATATTTTAAAATGAGTTGGTAGACAGAGGTGTGTGTGTGTGGGGGGGGGGGGGGGG
>MCJB01002669.1:201912-237642 GCA_002018475.1 Nicotiana obtusifolia | reverse complement strand
GGGGGGGGGGGGGGGCTTACCTTACCTAAACAATGGGTGTATATAGCAGCTGCAGCAGAGTGCCAGAAGGCCAAATGGTTTGTGCCGTTCTGGCCTCTGTGGGTAACTCTTAGGTGGTGGGAGACCAAAAGATAGGCCAATATTGTAATGTTACTATGTGGATTTGGAAACAGCCAAATTGAACACGGAAGGAAGACTAGGTCCATTGATGTATCTATAATTTACATTTGACCAGTTAATTTTTTATTAGATTTTTATCTGAATTCATCAATGGTATGGTGCATTGGATTTTTGCCGTCTCGATTAGCAAGATCGGTCAAATCATTAGAGAAGCTAGTATATTCTAAACAATATTTGCGGTCATGTCAAAGGTTAATTAAAATTTAACAGAGCAAATTAAACAACCACTCCACATAAAACAATTTCGAATAGTAGCACTTCCAATGTACTTTGGATCTGGTCTGATTAAAACTGGGTCAATATTCTTTCAAAAGGGGGACTAGATGAAGTGTGGTGTAATAAGGTCAGGAGTGAGTCATTACTAGCAAAGATGAGAGAACCTAGTGTCGTTTTTTGTGTTGCTTCGTAACCAAGCACTCTTTTCCTGCAGCGAGAGGCTAATACCCTGTTTGACCTTTGCTTCTTTTTTGCCAAAAATATTTTTTTATGAAAGTGTGTGTGTGTGTATATATATATATATATATATATATATATATATATATATATATATATATTAATTTTTGGAAAGACTTTTAGAAGAAAAATAGTGCTTTTGTAGATTTTAAGAAGCAGAAAATAACAGTTTCTCCTTAAAAGTATTTTTTTGAAAAATACTTTTGAGAAAAATATATTTAGAAGCACATTTTAAAAAATTGATAAAACACTAAATTCAATTCAAAAATATTTTTCAAATTGATTAGTCAAACACAAATTATTTTTCACCAATTTTTTTTAAAAAAACTAGGTCAAACATCACTAGGCAGAAGTCACGTTCTTGAATTAGTTTTTCGATTTGTGCTCACTAGTAACATTTCCTCTTACGTACATAAACTTAAACAAGGGTATTGGGCAGCAGACAGAGTAACGTGAAAGTCTCTTTCACCCTCTCACCACTAATCACAATCCTCAATTTATGGATGTACTTTGCCTTTATCTTGATCCATTTCCTAGTTTTGGGATCATGCTACAATTTTGGATAAGAAAATGGCATCACAATTTCATCACAATTTAAACTTATTATGAAAGTGACCTCAAATTAATAGTACTTAATAATAGTCAGACCATCTAACGACTATCATCAATTTTCAATATGTCAAACGAGAACATCCTTACAATTAAGTCCTTCACAACTTCTTTACCCTCTAGCAAATACTAGTAATAAAAAAACAGCACTAACCCTTGTAAATTGATACCCTCTAGCGCATGCTAGTAAGGAATGTACCGACGTTATTAAAAAAAAAAAAAAAAAAACTCTTCGTCTCAACACCTCTGTATTAAATTAGTACTATTAACTACCAAACAAATATTTCATGGTTTTTTCACACTAATTATAATTATATCACATGGATTAATAGTCATCTAAAACTGTTCAGTTTAATTTGGTCCCAATTATCTAGGGAGTAATTAGAGATGTATTGTATAAATTCAAACTTATAAGCTTACTTTCTTTTCTCCTTTTTTTTCATAAATGAAATGCCAAAAATTTATTTTTTCCACTTATTTTTAATTGTCAAGTATTCTAAAAATAATTTTTTTTTATTTGTCACTTTTCGCTATCAAGAGAATTTTTTTCTTTTTATTTTGCCCTTAGCATTAATTACTCATTCCAAATTATTTTTTAAATTTATTACGACAATACACCAATTAATATGAATATCACGGTAAATTATGCACTTTATTTATTATTTCTTAAGAGGCGTGTAAAATTCAAAGTGAACAAATAAAAATGAACGAAGGGAGTACTAAATAAAGGCTTAATGTTTGACCGAAATAATTTGGATAGTATTGGTTTCCCACCACTTCCAACCCCCCTCCCCCCCTCTTCTGTGTACACTTGTGGTATATAGATCATTCTATTTAAAGAGATAAAACTTCATAACTTACGAGAGTAAATTTTATGAATGATTATTTAACTTTATATTCATTAGTAAAAATTATTTTTCTTTTTTTTGTTACGTGAAAATTATTTATTTTTATGTTCATTACCTAAAAGTTACTTTTCTTTTTTTTGTTACACAAAAATTATTTTTGCTCTATTTATCACAAAAGTCACCCTGACCAGATTTTATAATACTTTTATTTGAAATTTTATTATTCCCTTGACATTATATGTCCTCTCATTTATGTAATACCTACTATATTATTTACTATATAATATATCTTTAACTAGATATTTTACTTATAATTAAAGTAGCTTTAAATTATTTTATTTATTATTTTTATAATATATCCATACATTTAATTTTTTTACGGCGCTCAATTTGTTTAATCATATTTAAACATGAGCATATTTTAAATATAAAACTCATAAAAAATATTTATTTTTAATATTTATTTGAAATAATAACAAGTAGATTTGAACAAATGATAGTTTTTTTTATAGCCAATACAAATTTTTAAAAAGTTTCAAAGATATATATTTGTGTTTAATATTAAGATTTTTAAAGTTTTATCAGTTAATATTATTTATTTGAAAGTATTAATATAATGTGTCATTGTGCTAAATATGAGTATTTTGTTTATTGGATTAATGAGTATGACTTGGCTGATCATTAAAAATATTTCATTAAGCATGGTTAAGAACGTGGACTTGAGATTTGTTCACGGTAATATTACTGACAAATTTAATAATGCTATTTATATATCTTGAAAATTAACGTTAAGAAAAAATTAATTGTACGAATATATTATAAAAATAATAAATAACATAATATCAAGTTATTTTAGTTATAAGTAAAATACCTGGGTAAAAGTATATTATAAAGCATATAATATAGAAGGTATTACATAAATGGGATGATATATAATATCAAGGTCATAATAGACTTTTCAGGTGAAAGATTTGTAAAATCTGATCCAAGTAATTATTGTGATAACTAGAGCATAATCACATGATTTTTGTGTAATAAAAAAAAGTGATTTTTGAGTAGTAAACATAAAGTTGAGTGAGTTTTACGTAATTAAAAAAAAAAGACTTTTAGCTAATAAATAAAAAATTGAATGACCATCCATGAAAATTAGACCATATTTAATGATGTCAATGATATCGTTACCCAGACCAGCTAGGCATTATAAAGACGTATGTCTATTCAAGTTCTGTAAATTGAATGAAGTTATTTGAAGTCCAATGTGAGTATTAAATTAGGAGTCCCAGAATATGTTCACAAATCATAGACTATATTTGTTAAGTTATTTTTTTTAAAAACCAAATACTCCCTCCGGTCCACTTTAAGTAATTTGTTGGTATTATTTTTTGTGGTCCATAATATTTAATTTTTTCAAATATCAAGAAGGAATTAATTTTTTCTTTCCAAAGTTGTCCTTGGAGTAAATAGCGAAGGAGTAGTTTATTATATTTCTCATGAACAAATTAAGGTTAATATGGTCAATTTCATTGTTAATTAATGCTAAAAGATAAATTTTTTAATATGTGTAAAAAATCCAAAAGAATCACTTAAAGTGGATCGGAAGAAGTAATAACTAAGTGAGATAATGCCAAGTCTAATATAAGATAATTATTTACTTGTAAAACGGTATAGTTGAATTTATACATGGTTTCTAGACAAGTGAATTAATTCGATCCTAAAATAATAAAAGATTGAAGAAATACGTAATACTTAGCCTTGATATGGAGACGAAATAGTAAAAATAGTAATTCCGGGAGCGAGGCTTCCGGGCACAACATTAATGAAATCAAAAAATAAGAAGATAAAATTGTATAGAGTTTTGAATAGATTATAGCATAAGTTTTCCAGAAAATTCATGCCCTTTACAATGATAACAAAGTTCACTATTTAAAGCTGCACCTAGGGAACAAGGTCCTAGGATCATGCCCTCCTTTAATGTCAATTATGAGGGCCATTGAAGATTGTGTAACGGTGAGCATAAGTGAAAAATTCTTTATAACGGGCAGTGTACTAAATGATGTGGAATATTCTCCATTTAATGCAACAGGGTGGCAGGTATTTATTCCATATTTATGAGCGTCATTCTTTCCGCTAACAAAGGGAACAATTGTCTT
The DNA here is from genome assembly GCA_002018475.1 of Nicotiana obtusifolia. Classification (NCBI taxonomy): domain Eukaryota; kingdom Viridiplantae; phylum Streptophyta; class Magnoliopsida; order Solanales; family Solanaceae; genus Nicotiana; species Nicotiana obtusifolia. Next base: position 233,402 of record MCJB01002669.1, on the reverse strand, counting down.
TGGTTTTAACTATTCTCTGCCTTCGGTTCCACATGTCACTCTCTTATGAAATCACTTAGCACATCATATTTTACCCTATACAGATAGTCCCCCTGCATTCCAATGACATAACTTTGTATCACTGGGAAGTTGGTAGAAATATTTTTTTTGGCGGGAATTTCTCTGATCCCCTATGAAAAACTTCTTACATTTGATTAGACGCACGTCTCTCCGCATTTAATGCCCCGAACACACGTCATCCCACAATTCAGCACAACTTTTGCCAGTTATCGAGGTAATCATGGCCATAAATTTAGCCGCCTAAACCTTTACTTATACGCATCAACCTCCTTCATTCATACTCTATAATTCACCAAACTCTCTCATACTCTCTTCATTCTACTTGTATTCTGTTCTTCAACCTTTCTTTAACTCTCTTCAAACGAGAAAAGCTTTTTCTTCTTCCATAACATACAATGATTTCTTCTAAAAAAATACCAGTTCCTCAAAGAACAAAAACAAAGGCGATGACACCACTCCTCCATCAGTGACCACCAAAATTCGTAGAAGTCTTGTCACAACAAAAAACTTCGAAGAGAAATTTACTCCTGTTAGCCCTCGTACATGGGCCGTTAGCAGATATCCTTCTTCCATCCGTCCTTCCAGCATTCCTGCTGTGAAGGAAGATTGTCGTTGCCAGGGTTTAGATATTATTGCTCCTGACCTGGCGGAGCGGGTAACCTTATCCTAGAAGGGTTTTACGTACTTCTATACGTATCCCTTCACTTTGGGAACATTTTCTTTGAGTGGAGAGCTTGACTCCGTCACTAAGGAGTTTTTCCTTCGCTACTGTTTGACTCAAAAATATAAATCTTGGTTCAAATAATTAATTTTAGTCAAATACAGGTCAATCTTAGTTAAGAATAATATCCTCATATCTTGTAAATCAGAAAAGGTGGTTGAATGACGTTTATGTTTATGAGGACAATAATGATTCTATGTAATAAATGCCTTTTGCTATCAAGAACAACAACAATGTGTATGATGTTCAATAAATGACAATATAATAACACTCATGTAATTAAGAGGAATAATTTAATCAACAAGAGGTGGAACAAAAGAACCTTCCACCTGACAATGATTGAAAGATATATCCTCAAATTGTCGAGGATTCCTCGGATTTGATGAGAATCTTAGTGAAAAGTGAAGTCTTGTATTAAGTGAAGAATGAATCTTTTTTAAAGTATTGTTTACAATTGAGTCTCACATGCCTCTATTCTCACGCTTTTTCCTATTTATATGATACATATTCCTAGTAAACCCTAATAGTACATTTATAGAGAATATCCACAGAATATTCTCTGTAATACCCTATATTGAAAACTAGCCGTTACAGCTCCATTGACGGTAATCAACCTCGACCACGACTCAAGTTGACTCCTCGGCTATGAGCTTTACTGCTTTATGATCCACCTCGACTAACGGCGACTCAAAAACCCTTTTCTTAGTATTATCTTATTTCAAATATTATAGAGCGGATTTTGACCCATATAGTTAGTCCCTCCACTTATTGAGGCTGACCTCGGGCGAGCTTGATGAGCGGATTATGTTCGTTGCGGTTGAAACGTTTGCACGAGCCGATCGAGTCATGAGGATTGGGGCGAACTGGCAACGTGGCCCTTCGTGAGCCGCAAATTTTTGGGTCGTGCTGTCCACGAATCCACATGACGTCACGACCTCATGCGTCATTATGACGCGAATTCCCAATGCGTCGCTTCGTTTTGCGTGGGACTCCTGATTGGTCTTGCTACTTCGATTATGATGCCAGGCAATGATGAGGCAATTTTTGGTTTTGACGCTCGAATTTCTATAAACAGGGGTGTGAGGATGCAATCCCGAACTTTACATATTTCCTTCATCGAAACCCTAAATCTTCTTCTTCTTCTTCTTCTTCTTCTTTTTTCATTGTTACGCATCTTCCTCTGCACTCCAACTATCCTTATCATTTTTAATCCTCTATTGATCATTACCTTCCCCTATTTCATCAAAACATGTCTAATGTAAGTTCTGAGTCCAGCAAGCGAAGCGATGTGATCCCATTAGCGATAGTGTTTCCCCTCATGCAGAGGACATTTCTGCGGCCACCAAGGACCCCAAAACTTTTAAATCAACGATGACGGAGGCTGGTTTGTTGGAGCTTAGGGCGAAATATGGTATCCCCAACCATATCGAGTTGATCCCTGTCGGGTGGGATGCAGTGCAGGTTCATCGCCATGGGTATGACACCTTCTACGCCTAACCGTTCAACATCGGTTACACTTTTTCTCTTCTTTCGGAGGCGGAAGAGTTCTGTCGCTATTACGGTGTTTAAATGACTCAGCTTGCGCCGTACGTTTCCAAACTCTTGAGGATGATCACCAAGTTTGCAGAGTTGGCCGGGGTCGAGCTCTCACTCCGACATATGATGCACCTATTCGCTCCTAGTTTTTATAGGGGGACGCTGTTGAATCTCCGCCACTGTAAGGACTTGGTCGGTTGTTTTGAAAGTTGTAGCCCCATTCCCCCATTTACTGCTCATTTTGTGCTCTATAGCTTTTATGTGACTTGCCGGGGTAGTCGGTTCGGATCCAGAGAAATTTTGGAATGAATTGAGACACTTAGTCTCAAAGTTGGAAGCTTAAGTTGAAAAGTTTGACCTGATGTTGACTTATAAGTAAACGAATCCGGAATGAAGTTTTGGAGGTTGCGTTAGCTCCATTGGGTGATTTTGGACTTAGGAGCGTGTTCGGATTGTGATTTGGAGGTCCATAGTGGAATTAGGCTTGAAATGGCAGAAATCAAAAATTTAAAAGTTTAACCGAGAGTGGACTTTGTGGTTACCGGGCTTGGATTGGAGTTTCAGGAGTTGGAATAGATCCGTGGTTTCATTTGTGACTTGTGTGCAAAAGTTAGGGTCAATCAAACGTGATTTGATAGGTTTCGGTGTCGTTTGTAGAAGTTGGAATTTCCTTAGTTTCAATAGGCTTGAATTGGGGTGTGATTCGTATTTTTGATGTTGTTTGAGGTGATTTGAGGACTCGACTAAGTTCGTATCGTATTTTTGGGCTTGTTGGTATGTTTGGTTGAGGTCCCGGGGGCCTCGGGTTGATTTTGGATGGTTAATGGATCGAAAACGAGACTTGGGGCATTGCTGAAGCTGGGAGTCTGCTGGTGTAGTCGCAACTACGGATTTTTGTTGCTGGTGCAAGCTCGCAGAAGCGAGCATGGAAGCGCAGAAGCGGAAAGGAGAGAGTGGGGCAGTGGCCGAAGGTGCGAGGGAAATTCTGCACCTGCGTGATCGCAGATGTGGACGAGGGGTCGCAGAAGCGCAGGTGTCCGCAGAAGCGGATTGCTTCTTGCAGAAACGACTCCACAAAATCGGAAACATGATCGCCAAAGCAGAGGCAGTGGAGCCCTGGCAGGACCATAAAAGTGGTGGAGTTTTCGCAAAAGCGGAACCGCAGATGCAGTTAAGTTTCTGCGGGAGCGAAATGGCTGGACAGAAACTTAAATTCAAGGATTCACGTTCATTTTGAACATTTCAAGCTCGAGATAGGGCGATTTTTGAGAGGGTTTTCGAGGGTTTCTTGAGGTAAGTCACTTGTGTTCATTTTTAATCAATAATCTTGTTTCCCTATTGAATTTTCCACCTAGTTTGTGTGTATTTAAGGTGGAATTTGAAAATTTGAGGCTAGGGATTTGGAGAGTTTGATTTTGGGTTTTGGGTGGCGATTTGGTGTCACATTTTGGTAAATATGGTATGGTTGGATTTGTGATTGGATGGGCTTTCGGGTTTTGTGGCTTTTATCGAATTTCGAGATGTGGCCCCGGGGCCGGCTTTTGAATCGACTTTTGACTTTTGATTAATAACTTAGCGTTTTTCTATGAAATTAAATCCTTTAGCTCGTGTTGATTGTAACGAATCATTTGTGGCTAGATTCGAGGCATTTGGAGGCTGATTCACGAGGCAAGAGCATGTTGGAGTGGGGATTTGCACGGTTTGAGGTAAGTAACAGTTCAAAATTTGGTTCTGAGGGTATGAAACCCCGTAATATGTGTCATGTGATTGGTTCTGGAGGTGACACACATGCTAGATGAAGGGCGTGCGGGCGTGCATCGTAGGAATTATGACTTGGTCAATTCCATGGAACTGAATAGTTGATATCTATTATTATCCGTATATTCTCCATGTATTATAGAAATTGAACTGCAAATCATGTTAGAAATCATGTTTAGACTATGTGTTGGCACTGTAGGGACCTACAGAGTTTGTGTACATGTTGAATTATCTGCTTAATTGCTATTTTATACTCAGTCACAGTTTTACTTGCATATTATATCTTAGTCTCTATTGTTCATTAATGATACAGTATATCATTGTTGTTTGGGCTTATTATCATGATTACTGAGAGCCCGATAGACTGGTGAGGTTGATGATTGAGTGAGGCTGAGGGCCCGATTTTGTGAGGATATTATGGGATCGGGTTGCATGCCGCAACATGTTTTATTGATTTGTGCCATGATTGGCTTGTTATAGCGCTTGGGCTGAAGGAGCCCCTCCGGAGTGTGTGTGTGTGTGTGTGTATATATATATATATATATATATATATTTGGGATGGATCTTCCCTGGAATGGATTGGCCATATATAGTACTGAGTGATTGAGTATTCCGTAAGTGTGAGTGCATGAAGCTTCTAGTGTGGTGCATTACATACAGCATGTACATTAGCATGTAGATATAGAGAGGTCGTATTCCTCATATCATTCAGAATTGATCTATCTTACTTGCACTGAGTTTAACTGTTGAACTTGAAAGTATGCTATCACGACCCAAAATTCGCATGTCATGATGGCGCCTATCTTAATACTAAGCAAGCCGACAATCTCAATAAACCACAATTTCTCTTAAGTTTGGAAACATAATATTTAAATTCAGTAGAAAAATCTCACAAATATAGATATAAATACACTCCCAAAATCTGGTGTCACTGAGTACATGAGTTCTAAATGATAACAAAGTCTGACTGATAAAAACACTATCTGAAAATATAGAACAGTACTATAACTGGAAGGAAGAGAGTCAAGGTCAGTGGACGCCAAGCAGCTACCTTGATAGTCTCCAACTAATAACAATCTAAGATTTAACAGTCGCCGTATCCGGAAGCCCCTAGATCTGCACACGAGGTGGCAGGTGTAGTATCAGTACAACAATCTCAGCAAGTAACAATATAAAATAAAGAACTGAAAGTAGTGACGAGCTTCATAGTTGAGTCCAATTAGAGTAATTTCCATCATAATAAGGTAGACATGCTTTCAAGTTCAACATTTTAAGGCCAAAACAGTAATTTCATGTCAAGTTCAACATAGATAATATCTCTGAGAAATTCCCATATCAGTGATAAATGAAAAATGAAGTACAACAATAATGAAATCAATGCATCCTCTCAGAGCAACAATCACTCAGTCCTCCCATTCGCTCAGCACTCGGCACTCGGCACTCGCACTCTGTAGGTACCTGCGCTCACTGGGGGTGTGTACAGACTCCGGAGGGGCTCCTTCAGCCCAAGCGCTATTATCCGCAAGGACAACTCACGTGCTATAGTATAATATCTGGATCCGCACGGACAACTCACGTGCTGCACGGACAACTCACGTGCTATTGTATAATATCTGGATCCGCATGGACAATCACGTGCTGCACGGACAATTCACGTGCTATAGTATCAATATCTCACAATCAACCCCTCGGCCTCACTCAGTCATAAATCTCTCCAGTCTCTCGGGCTCTCAATAATCATGAAAATCAGCCCCAACAGAAATGATATAATACATCAACAAGGAATAATAGAGACAAAGATAACATAAATAAGTAAACTATGACTGAGTACAAAACAATAATTTAGCAGATAATTCAACATGTACACGACTTCTGTGGTTCCCTATAATGCCAACACATAACCTAAACATAGCTTCTAACATGGTTTGTGGTTCAATTTCTCTACTACATGGAGAATGCACAGATAACAACAGATTATTCAACTACATAGTTCCATGGAATTTGATCAAGTCACAATTCCTACGGTTCACGCCTACACGCCTGTCACCTAACATGTGCGTCACCTCAAAATCGATCACATAACGCTTAATTCGAGGTTTCATGCCCTCAGAACCAAATTTAGAGCTGTTATTTAGCTCAAACCATGTAATTCTTTATTCTGCTGTGCCTTTTCCTCGCGCATCGGCCTCCGAACGCCTCAAATCTGGTCACAATTAGTTTTATTTAGTTAATACAAATTATAGGAATTAATTCCATATGAAAATACTAATTTTCCAACAAAATCCGAAATTTCACTCAAAAATCGCCCGTGGGGCCCACATCTCGAAATCTGATGTACAAAATCCGACAACCCATTCAATTACTAGTCCAACCATACTAGTTTCACTCAAATCCGACTCCGAATCGACATTCAAATCCCAAAAATTTATTTTATGAAATTTCTAAATTTTTTCCCAAATTTCCATCTCAAAATACTAAATAATGAAAACAATGATATATTCATGTATAATAACCAAATCCGAGTTAGAATCACTTACCTCGATGAACTTCTTGAAAATCCCATGAAAAATCGCCACAAACCGAGCTCCCAAAGACCAAATATGAAATAATTCTCTAACCCTCATTCATATAGTACAAAAATCTGATCCCTCATTTTGCTGGCCGCCCATTTTTTTGTGCGGCTGCACATCCCAAGTCCTGGGACCGCAAGTTCAAATTGTGCGGTCGCACTTCAACGGTGGCTGCAATACCAGGATTCAGTAAATTGATCATAACTTTTTGCACAAATGTCCAAATGTTGAATGGTTTAATTCTCTCAAAACTAGATTCAAAAGGCTACAACTTTCATTTGTGGATCATCTCTAAATTCCTTGTAGGTCAAAAGATATAAGCTTCCGAAGTCGGACCATCGAATTTGTAGAATCTTCTTTTTGCGGCCGCGAGAGGATTTTTGCGGTCCGCACTTTACCTCTACGGTCTGCACCTGAGGTTTTGCCTCATCACTCCAACATGTGCCCCCCGCACTTCAAATGTTCCAGAACAACATCAGAGTGCCGGAATACCCATACTCGCTCAAAACTCACCTCGAAACACACCTGAGGCACTCGGGAGCCCGTACGAATGTACCAACAAGTCCTAAAATATCACACGAACTTAGTCGAAACCTCAAATCACATCAAACAACGCTAAAACCACGAATCATTCCCCTTTTCAAGATTAATGAAACTAAGAACTTTCAACTTCTAAATTGAGCAGTAAATGGGGAAACATGGCTGTAATACTCAAAACGATCGGCCAGGTCGTTACACATGCCTATCTTTCTATGTTGAAATTTCTGTAATTGAACTATATCCGTGAAGCTCGTCACTACTTTCAATCCATTATTTAGTCTTGTTACTTATTGAGTTGGTTGTACTTATGCTACACCCTGCACTTCGTGTGCAGATCTAGGTGTTTCCGAACATGGTGGGTGTTGATCTTTTTGCACAGCTTGATCGTTTGGAGATTCTAAGGTAGCTGCCCGGCGTTCGCAGACCTTGTCTCTCCTTTCCTATCTTTTAGCTTTATGCATTTAGTTTTAGCCTTTATAGACAGTATTTCTAGACTTGTGTTGTATAGACGCTCATGTACTCAGTGACACCCCGATGTTAGGAATTTCCATATTGGGTTTTGACTTTTTATCCTGTTTTGAGGGTTTTGCATGATTTGCACCTGTGTTATTCTTATTTTTATTTAAAAGTGTTGGAAGTATTTTGAAGTGTCGACTTGCCTAGTACCATGTTAGGCGGTATCATGATAGGCTAAGTTTTGGGTCGTGATAAGTTGGTATCAGAGCCTAGGTTACATATGCTCATGAGTCATGAGTAGGTTTAACAGAGTCTTGTGGATCGGTATAGAGATGTCTGTACTTATCTTCGAGATACTGTCGAACCCTTAGGAAACTTTACATTCTTGTATTCATGTCGTGCGAATTTGTTGATTGCGTTCAATAAATTTCTGTTGTTCTATTCTCTCATAGATGGTGAGGAAACGAGCTACCGGACAGGACAACTAGCCACCAGTACCATCAGCTAGGGCCGCGAGAGGCAGAGGTAGCGGTAGGGGCTGCGGTAGGGGCAGAGGTGCAGCTCGTATAGCAGCAAGAGCAGCACTTGTAGATCTACCAGTTGCTCTAGCTCAGGAGCATGTTCCAGATGTGGTTGAGCCAGTGGGGCCAGCTCAGGCACCAGCTGTGCTCATTGTGATTCCAGGCCTTCAGGAGGCTTTGGCTCAGATTTTGACGGTGTGCACCAACCTTGCTCAGGCGGTCTCTGTTCCGGCCGCAGCAGCCACTTCTCAGGCCGGGGGAAGTACTCAGACTCTTGTAGCCCGTACATCAGAACAGGTGATGCAGGGACTCCAGACACCGGGGTACTACCAGCCCAGTCGGTTGCAGTTGCTCAGGCCCAGGTGGGTCTCGTTATGACCGATGATGAGCAGAGGAGACTAGAGAGATTTTGGGAGGCTCTAGCCTCCAGCATTCAGCGGGGCCGAGTCTGAGGATGCCCAGGACTTTTTGGATAGATGCCAGCGGATTCTTCGCACGACAGGTATTCTGGAGACCAGTGGGGTCTCATTCACTACTTACTAGGGCTGCCTTTAGATGGTGGGAGGCTGACGAGTGTTTGACGTGTATAAAATTTAAACTCGTACTCTGTCAAATTATAGTATAGAAAGATGTCGAACCCACAGAGATTGGTTTATCTATTCTACAGACGTTTCTTGTTTTAATTTACTATTTGAGAACACCAAGAAGAGTTGACTTGTGAATTAATTAACTAAAAATGCATGAACAGAGAAATAGAAAATATTTTATTTTTCACAAATATAATTAAAAAGTGTTGGGATTATAACTTCACTTAATCTTTCTATTATATAATGGATAAAATTATCCTTCAATTTCTATTTCTCACAAATATATAAATTCCTCTCACGATTACATTTATATACTATTAGTTAAGTTGAACAATTAATTGCAATCCTCTCGGTTATACAAATTAATCGTCAAAATAGTAATATTATAGAGCCATAAATATATGCTTAAACTAAAACTTTCTCTTTTTAGTAAGTCCCTTTCGGTTACCCTACTTGTTATAACTGATTACTACAATATTCGCCTCTTTCGATTACAAACAAGTGTAGAATCAATTTTAACATATAAGAGTTAGATCTCACCAAATAGAAGTTAACATCTATCAATACCAAAATTAACTATATTACTCTTTCGCCTCTTTCGATTATAGAATTAGTAAGAAGTTAATATGTAGTACAAAATAGATAGGTGTTAACAAATTAAATAACACCTAATTATAAAGCAGATAAAATTTATTGGATAAAACTTCAGCTCAAACATATGAAATTGAGGGATAACATCTACTATTATATGAAAATATTAAGATCCGTCATTCTCCCAACACTAGAAAAGTTACTCCATAATAGAATTAGTACTGACAAGGGAAATATTCTTGCCCATTAAATAAGAAAATAGAAAGAAATATGCAAGAGAATAATTCTCCCTATTTAATTAAAAATAGGTGCTAGAGTAATTTCTAACATTATAATTTATTCGGAACTAGAAATGAAGACAATGTAATAGCTAAAAGAAGAAAAGAAAGTACTGAAAGAAGCAAGGAAAAGAAGAACTCTCCTCTCAATTTTCTGTTGTGTCATGAGAAGCTCAATGTAGTGTTGTTTATTGATGAAAAAATATATCATGTATATTGATTCCGCACATATATTTTTCCAAATTGGCAACTTGCATGTGCTTGTAGTGGTAAAGTTTGCCGAAATGTAATCCTCCAAATCGGCAAGTGAGTCATTTGCTTGGATTTTTTCAAGTGCACAAATACTTTCATCATTTGTAAAGTTGCATACACCACTTTACTTTTGAATTTTCAGCATTATAGTTCTTCTTTGCAAATTTGGAAAGTGAACTTTTCTTCTCATTTTTCCTTTTTCTTATTAGTTTAATTATTTCCTGCAAAGAAAGAAAAGATATTAGTACTAAAAATTTGATTCCAGCTCCACTGATGCATGATATCTTTCTCTTATCAGAGGCTTATGAGAGGCGTAGGTCAGTCGGTGCAGCACCACTTACATGGCATGAGTTCTCCGTTCTCTTCTTGGAGATGTTCGTGCCACAGTCTTGCAAGGAGGAGCTGCGCAGACAGTTTGAGAAGCTACGTCAGGATGGCATGTCTGTGACTCAGTACGAGATGGGATTTTTCGAGTTGGCCTGTCACGCAGTTTGGTTGGTTCCCACGGATAGGGAGAGGATTTGGAGGTTCATTGATGGCTTCACATATCAGTTGCGGTTGCTTATGACTCGGGAGAGGGTATTTGGTGCTACTTTCACTGAGGTGGTCGATATTGCTCGGTAGATAGAGATGGTTCATAGTCAGGAGCGTGAGGAGAGGGAGGCCAAGAGGCCTCGAGGTTCGGTTGGTCCTAGTGGTGTTCATTCTGGAGGACAACCTTACCACAACACGGGTCATCCTTATAGTCCCGCTCAGATGGCTCGTCCAATTCACCATGGTGCATCATCCAGCCATGGATCGTACAGTGCTCGTCAGAGTTAGTCATCTTACAGTGCCCTTCCAACTCAAAGTTCGTCCAGTGCTCCTTCAGTTTAGGGTTCATCTGCATCGGGTACATCTAACGGGTATTCTGGCTCTCGAGGTCCGCCTCATTACTTGCCTTCATTTTCAGAGAGGGGTTGTTTTGAATGTTGAGATTTGGGTCACATAAAGAGATATTGCCCCCACCTTTCGGGAGGTCCAGCTCAGAAGAGGAGTCATACTATGACTTCACCACCAGTTACTTCACCACCCATCCAGCCAGCTCGGGCTGGGCCACAGTCAGCTAGGGGTCACCCAAGAGGGAGAGGCCGATCAGGTAGCGGTCAGGCCCGATTCTATGCTATTCCTGCCAGGTCAGATGCTGTTGCTTTAGATGCAGTGATCACATGTATTGTCTCAATATGCCATAGGGATGCCTCTATATTATTTGACCGTGGTTCCACTTATTTTTATGTATCATCATATTTTGCTCATCATCTGGATATGCCCCGTGAGTCCTTAGTTTCATCTGTTCATGTATCTATGACAGTGCGCGATACTGTTGTTGTGGACTGTGTATATCAGTCATGTGTAGTGACTATTGGGCGATTGGAGACTAGAGTTGATCTCTTATAGCTTAGTATAGTTGATTTCGATGTGATCTTGAGTATGGATTGGTTGTCTCCATATCATGGTGTTATGGATTGTCACGCTAAGACCGTGACATTGGCGATGCTGGGATTGCCAAGAATTGAGTAGAGAGGTTCTTTAGACTATGTTTCTAGCAGAGTGATTTCATATTTGAAGGCCCAGCGGATGGTTGGGAAGGGTTGTTTATCTTATTTGGCCGTTGTGAGGGATGTTGGTGCTGATACTCCTACTATTGATTCTATTCCGGTGGTGCGAGACTTTTCGGATGTGTTTTTTGCAGACCTACCGGGCATGCCCCCCGATAGGGATATTGACTTTGGTATTGACTTGGTGCCGGGCACTCAGCCCATTTCTGTTCCACCGTATAGTTTGGAACCAGCTGAATTGAAGAAATTAAAAGAGCAACTTCAGGAACTTCTTGATAAGGGGTTTATTAGACTGAGTGTGTCGCCTTGGGGTGCACTGGTTCTGTTTGTGAAGAAGAAGGATGGTACTATGCGGATATGCATCGATTATAATCAAGAACAAGTATCCTTTGCCGCGCATTGATGATTTATTTGACTAGCTTCAGGGAGTGGGTGTGTTCTCTAAGATTTACTTAAGGTTTGGGTATCACCAGTTGAAGATTCAGGACTCGGATTTTCTAAAGATAGCATTCAGGACCCTTTATGGTCATTATGAGTTCCTTGTGATGTCTTTTAGGCTGACCAACACCCCAACAACATTCTTGCATATGATGAACAGTGTATTTCAGCCTTATCTCGACTCGTTTGTCATAGTATTCATTGATGATATCCTGGTGTACTCACGTAGCTAGGAGGAGTATGCCCAGCATTTGCGGATTGTGTTGCAGCGGTTGAGGGAGGAGAAACTTTATGCCAAGTTCTCCAAGAGGATTTTTGGCTTAGTTCAGTGGCATTCTTGGGGCACGTGGTGTCCAGTGAGGGGATTCAAGTGTATCTAAAGAAGATAGAGGCGGTTTAGAGTTGGCCCAGACCGTCCTCAGCTACGGAGATTTGGAGCTTTCTCGGCTTGGCCGGTTATTATCGTCGCTTCGTGGAGGGTTTCTCGTCTATTACATCGCCCTTGACCAAATTGACCCAAAAGGGTGCTACTTTCAGGTGGTTGGATAAGTGCAAGGAGAGCTTTCAGAAGCTTAAGACTGCCTTGACCATAACTCCAGTTCTAGTTTTGCCTTCAGCTTCAGGCGCTTATACAATATATTATGATGCTTCTCGGATTAGTATTGAGTTTGTATTGATGCAGGAGGGCAGAGTAATTACTTATGCTTCATGCCAGTTAAATCCCCATGAGAAGAACTACCCTGTTCATGATTTGGAGTTGGTTACCATCGTTCATGCATTGAAGATTTGGAGGCGTTATCTCTATGGTGTGTCTTGTGAGGTATTTACGGATCATTGGAGCCTTCAACACTTGTTCAAACAAAAGGATCTAAATTTGAGGTAGTGGAGATGGTTGGAGCTACTAAAGGACTATGATATCACTATTCCGTATCATCCCAAGAAGGCCAATGTGGTGGTCGGTGCCTTGATTAGAAAGGCAGTGAGTATGGGTAGCCTTGCATTCATTTTTGTTGGTGAGAGACTACTTGCAGTTGATGTTCAGGCCTTGGCCAACCAGTTCGTAACATTAGATGTTTGGGAGCCCAGCCGGGTTCTAGCTTGTGTGGTTTCTCAGTCTTCCTTATATGATCGCATCAGAGGGCGCCAATATGATGATCCTCATTTGCTTGTCCTTAAGGACACGGTTCAGCACGGTGTTGCCAGAGAGGTTACTATTGGAGATAATGGGGTGTTGAGGATGCAGGGTCGAATTTGTGTGCCTAATAGATGGGCTACATGAGTTGATTCTTAAGGAGGCCCACAGTTCGCGGTATTCCATTCATCTGCGTGCCGCGAAGATGTACCAGGACTTGAGGTAGCACTATTGGTGAAAAAGAATAAAGAAGGATATAGTGGGGTTTGTAGATCGGTGCCTTAAATGTCAGCAGGTAAAATATGAGCATCAGAGACTGGGTGGATTGCTTAAGAGGCTAGAGATTCCACAGTGAAAATGGGAGCAGATCACTATGGATTTTGTAGTTGGGCTTTCACTGGCTTCGAGGAAGTTTGATACCATTTGGGTGATTGTGGATCAGCTGACCAACTCCGCACACTTCATTCTAGTTGGGACTACTTATTCTTCAGAGCGGTTGGCTGAGATTTAGTTATGCGAGATTGTTCGCCTTCACGGTGTTCCAGTGTCCATCATTCCAGATTAGGCCACGCAGTTTACATAGCTGTTTTGGAGGCCGTGCAGCGAGAGTTGCGCACCCAGGTTGAGTTGAGTACAACATTTCACCCTCAGACGAATGGATAGTCCGAGCGCACTATTTAGATATTGGAGGACATGCTACGCGCTTATGCCATTGATTTTGAGGGTTCTTGAGATCAAATTCTGCCGCTCACGGAGTTTGCTTACAACAACAGCTACCAGTTGAGCATTTAGATTACTCCATATGAAGATTTGTATGGGAGATAGTGTCCATCTCCGGTGGGTTGGTTTGAGCCTAGGGAGGCTAGGCTATTGGGTACTGGCTTAGTTCAGGATGCTTTGGACAAGGTTAAATTGATTCAGGATTGGCTTCGCACGATGCAGTCCAGACAAAAAAGTTACGCTGATAGGAAGGTTCGTGATGTGGCTTTCATTATTGGGAGAAGGTAATGCTCAAGGTTTCACCCATTAAGGGTGTTATAAGGTTCAGAAAGAAGGGAAAGTTAAGCCCTCGGTATATTAGGCCGTTTGAGGTACTTTAGAAGATTGGAGAGGTGGCTTACAAGCTTGTCTTGCCATATAGTTTGTCAAATGTGCATCCATTATTTCATGTTTCTATGCTCCGGAATTATATCGGCGATTCGTCTCATATTTTGGATTTCAGCACGGTTCAGTTGGATGGTGATTTGACTTATGATGTGGAGCAGGTGGCCATTTTGGATCGGCAAGTTTGAAAGTTGAGGTCAAAGAATACAGTTTCAGTGAAGGTGCAGTGGAGAGGTCAGCCAGTTGAGGAGGCTACTTGGGGGACCGAGCGGGAGATGTGGAGCAGATATCCATGCCTATTTAAGACTCCAGGTACGTTTCTATACCACGTTCGAGGAGGATGTAACGACCGGGCCGGTCTGTTTGAGAGTTGCACCCCCATTCTCCCATTTGCTGCTCATTTGGTGCTTTATAGATGTTATGTGAATTGCCGAGGTAGTCGATTCAGATCCGGAGAGATTTTGGAATGAATTGAGATACTTAGTCTCAAAGTTGGAAGCTTAAGTTGAAAAGGTTGACTGAATGTTGACATATGAGTATACGATCTGGAATGGAGTTTTAGCGGTTCCATTAGCTCCATTGGGTGATTTTGGACTTAAGAGCGTGTCCAGATTGTGATTTGGAGGTTCGTAGTGGAATTAGGCTTGAAATGGCGGAAGTTGAAAATTTGAAAGTTTGACCGAGAGTGGACTTTGTGGTTACCAGCTTGGATTGGAGTTCTGGGAGTTGGAATAGGTCTGTGGTGTAATTTGTGACTTGTGTGAAAATTTTGGGGTCAATCGGACGTGATTTGATAGGTTTCGGCGTCGTTTGTAGAAGTTAGAATTTCCTTAGTTTCAATAGGCTTGAATTGGGGTGCTATTTGTGTTCTTGATGTTGTTTGAGGTGATTTGTGGGCTCGACTAAGTTTGTATCGTATTTTAGGATTTGTTGGTATGTTTTTTTGAGGTCCCGAGGGCCACGGATTGATTTCGGATGGTTAACGGATCGAAAACGAGACTTGGTGCATTACTGAAGCTGGGAGTCTGCTGGTGTAATTGCACCTACAGATTTTTGATCGCAGGTGCGAGCTCGCAGGGCATGGAAGCGCAGAAGCGGAAAGGAGAGAGTGGGGCAATGGCCGCAGGTGCAAGGGAAATTCCACGCCTGCGTGATCGCAGATGCGGACGAGGGGTTGCAGAAGCGCAGGTGTCCGCAGAAGTAGATTGCTTCTCGCAGAAACGAGTCCACAAAAGTGGAAGCACGATCACCAAAGCGGAGGCAATGGAGCCCTGGTAGGACCGCAGAAGCAGTGGATTTTTCGCAAAAGCGGAACCGTAGATACGGTTAAGTTTCTGCAGGAGCGAAAAGGTTGGACAGAACCTTAAATTCAAGGGTTCACAATTTTTCTTCATTTTGAACATTTCAAGCTCGGAATTGGGTGATTTTTTAGAGGATTTTCGAGGAGTTTCTTGCTGTAAGTCACTTGTGTTCATTTTTAATCAATATTCTCGTTGCCCCATTGAATTTCCCACATAGTTTGTGTGTATTTAAGGTGGAATTTGGAAATTTGAGGCTAGAAATTTGGAGAGTTTGATTTGGGGTTTTGGGTGGCGATTTGGTGTCACATTTTGGTAAATATGGTATGGTTGGACTTGTGGTTAGATGTGCTTTCGGGTTTTGTGGCTTTTATCGAATTTCAAGATGTGGGCCCGGGGGCCGGCTTTTGAATCGACTTTTGACTTTTGATTAATAACTTAGTGTTTTCCTTATGAAATTAAATCCTTTAGCTCGTGTTGATTTTAACAAACTGTTTGTGGCTAGATTCGAGGTATTTGGAGGCCGATTCACGAGGCAAGAGCATGTCGGAGTGGGGATTTGCACGGTTTGAGGTAAGTAACAGTTCAAAATTTAGTTCTGAGGGTATGAAACCCCGTAATATGTGTCATGTGATTGGTTCTGGAGGTGACACACATGCTAGATGAAGGGCGTGCGGGCGTGCACCATAGGAATTATGACTTGGTCAATTTCATGGAACTGAATAGTTGAAAAATCCATTATTATCCGTATATTCTCCATGTGTTATAGAAATTGAACTGCAAATCATGTTAGAAATCATGTTTAGACTATGTTTGGCACAGTAGGGACTCACAGAGGTCATGTACATGTTGAATTATTTGCTAAATTGCTGTTTTTACTCAGTCACATTTTTACTTGCATATTACATCTAAGTCTCCATTGTTCATTATATCATTGCTGTTTGGGTTGATTATCATGATTACTGAGAGCCTGAGAGACTGGAGAGGTTAATGACTGAGTGAGGCCGAGGGCCCGATTTTGTAAGGATATTATGGGATCGGGCTACATGTCGCAACATGATTTATTTATTTGTGCCATGATCGGCTTGTTATAGCGCTTGGGCTGAAGGAGCCCCTCCGAAGTCTGCACACCCACAGTGAGCGCAATTGATTTATATTGAGGGATGGATCTTCCCCGGGCATGGATCTTGCCCGAATCATTTACATTTAGGGAAGGAGTTTCCCTAGGCTGGATTGGCCTTATACAGTACTGAGTGACTGACACGCTACACCATGCACTTCGTGTGTAGATCCAGGTATTTCCGGACACGGCGGGTGTTGATCTCTTTGCATAGCTTGATTGTTAGGAGATTGCAAGGTAGCTACCCGGTGTTCGCAGATCATGTCTCTCCTTCCCTATCTTTTAGTTTTAAGCATTTAGTTTTAGCCTTTTATAGACAGTATTTCTAGACTTGTGTTGTATAGACGCTCATGTACTCAGTGACACCCGATGTTGGGAATTTCCGTATTGGGTTTTGAATTTTTATCCAATTTTGAGGGTTTTGGATGATTTACACCTGTGTTATTCTTATTTTTTATTTAAAAGTGTTGGAAGTATTTTAAGGTGTTAGCTTGCCTAGTACCACGTTAGGCGCCATCATGACAAGATAAGTTTTGGGTCTTGACAGCCACCAAGGAGGCAAGTGCTTCGTGGTGAAGATGGATGATAAGGCTAACCGCAAATTTTGACTTAACTTCTTCTTTGTCAAAATTGAGGACGTGGTGTCCAATCCCGAGGGTCTTCTTGAGGTTTGGAATTGTACTCGTAAGTACATGACTTTTTCGTTTGAAAATATCTAATTTCTCGTCGTGCTTGGCTATGGTTCTAACACTCCGTCCTTTTTGTACAGCTACTCGTTTGCTTCCTCCCTAGGTCGGCGATATTTTTGACTGGGTAGGACGACTTCTTCCTCACATCATGGGGATACACGAGTGGTCGGGCTTCGTCAAAAGGTTTGGCCCTCATCCTCCCTCAACTGGTAAGTTATCTTTATTTTCAGCTTCTTGGTTATTTTCCTTCTTGGGTTCCCTTTGGCTGATTTTGGCTCTTTTCTGTATTTTCCTTAACTTCAGCCAGGAATTCCTTGACGAGATCGAGAGCTCCCGCCCCCGCGTTCAGAAAGAGGAAGAACGCCAAGGACTCTGCTTCCGCTCCTTCCTCGACTATGTCATCTTCGGCTCGTGCCCCCGTCCCTCCTTTTATTATTGCCGTGGCTGCTCGTGCCTTAGCTCCTCCTGTTGGTACGTCTCGATCTGCTCCTTCTTTGACCTCTTCATTATACCATCTCATAGACGAAGACGAAGAGGAGTCGGCACATGCGAGGTAGATTTGTTGCCTCGCAAGAGGAGACAAGTGGATACTGGTGACAGGGTCGCCCGCGCCGCCGACTTGGTGGGAGGTGATTATTCGCAGCACGACATGGGGACTATCATCATTGGAGACGAGGGTGAACCGATATCGGAGATTTCGATGTTTGTGGAAGCCGATGTCGATCCCACCCTGTGTTGCTGGAGAGAGAAAGGCCGACCACCGGGGTCTCAGACACTTTGCGGCAAGAGCAGCCATCGACTTCACAACAATGATGCTTCTTTGCCAACCATTGAAAGGGGAAAAGGTGTTGCTGAGGAAGGCTACGAGACCGGATCGAATATTGATGTTGGCGACCTATGAATGATGGAGGAAGGTTTCATCCAACTTGAGGTAAGTTTGGAGGGGTCTACAATGACCATCGTGATCCCTATGGATTGCGACTTGTTGAAGAACACGGAGGATGTGTGTAACATACCGCACCTGGGCGTTATGACAGTGTTAACAAAGACCCCATAAGTTTGATAACCTTTTAGTAATGATTTGATAAGTTTGCTTTTATGTAGTTATTTTTATTTTTACTTTTCGGATGTGCATTAAATTAAGTACATGTATGAGGAAGTTTATAAATAAGATTTCCTTTATTAGAAAAATAGAAAATATTTTCTCATAAAGCGAGAAAGTTATCTTTTTATCGTTTTAAGAACTTATAGTAGAAAAATTGTATTTTGATATTTTGTTGGAAAAAGAATTTGATAGGATATAATTTTTTTTTTATCAATGTCCTAACCTTTATAAAATATTAACATATTTATTTTGTTACCATGTATTATTACTACCAATTAATAGATAAGTTTGTAAATAACATTAGGCACATGTTTTTATTAGATAAGTATTAACTTTTATAGAATAAGTATTTTATCTTTATCAAAGTAGATATAGTAATCTGTTTAGGATACTTCCTAGTACTATGTGGCATGTGATGATATTTTACTCAATTTGAAATTTAGTGGAGTGTTGGTAAACGACAAATCATTTCAATATATATTCAAAATACTTTGAGTTTTTCTACACTAAGAAATAGACTTTTGCAATAGTTGGTGACGGGATGTATTTCAGTCGACCATATCCTCTATAAACATAGTGTTTAAGACACCTTATCATTTGGGGAAGGGGTTAGATACACATATTTATACTCCAGCAACTATGTGGGGAGAAACTCCATTTTGCTCGTTCTTTTTTCCCTAAAACAGTGAAGTGCACAAAGTTTTCTTCTACGTACAACTTTTTCATATTTTCATACATCCAGTTAAGTTAAGTTTTATTTTAAGGCATGTAATTGTTGAGAACTCACGGGACGGTGATCGGAAACTGTGAGTTCAAGTTATAATAATTGTATAAATAGGTTATGGGTTCTTTTCTTATGGTATGGAGAATGGTGGTGGTGTGGCAGCCTCGTGCAGAGCTTGGTTGTTGTTAAAAGAAGGTTGGGTGTGGAATACACCATTGTATAAGGCCTCGGGAGCTTGTCGCTCTTTGATTTCTTGAAGATAGTGTCGGTATTGTTGTAACTTTTAGTTATTGTTGTGATTATTGTTATGATTATGCTTCGTGAATTTGAAAGAAGAAAGTGTATAAAGCTATCATTTACAAGCATATAGTGGTTGTTGTTGGCCATTATAACTTGTGGGAAATCATATAAACATGGGAGGTTTTGCCCGTTTTATTATAAAATAGGCCGACCGTCGACATATAATAGTTATGACACAAAAAGATAATGATAGTATCATTCCACTTAGTGTAGACTAAAGAGCCGTGACCTTTGCACGACTCGAGGTTAGGCAGTATATACAAGGTATGTGAGGCTATCCCTTTCTTTCTTTTGCACGACTCAATTGTACGTAACGTAAACGAACGAGCTTCCAAAGATACTCCACTCATAGAAGCTAGTCGTACTTTCATTGTTTCCCTTCTGATGGAAAGATTGATGTTGATTTTGCTTCTCTTATTCTTATGATTCAAATGATGTTAGTATTCCTTGATTCCTATAAGATTCATGATGACGAGCTAGCTCTAATAACATATACGGAGGTTACCGACCTTATGTCCCTCCGACAGGTTCAGAATATGATTTCATGAGTCCAGCATGCATTATATATATGTACCTATTTTACTCTATCAAGCCACGCTATAGTCGGCCGGGTACGACACCTGTTGTGCAACCACTGATCAGTTGGGTTTTACCGCGCTCCACGTGGCCGGGTAGTCACTTTTATCGAGTCCTTTTCGAGGCTGGGTACGATATGATGATGATTTTGCCCACAGAGGTGCATGTTTTTAAGGGTATATATATATATATATATTATATATATATATATATATTTGTCTCTTCGCAGTCTGAAATCCCACTAATTCATTCTGCTAGACATTTAGTGTCTTCATATCCTACTAGAATCGAGACAGTAGATTTCGAATCTAGAGTTTCACAAGCTTGGTATAAGGTAGAAAAATCAGAGTTGGTTCCCTCTGCTGACACTACCTACAACCGACCAGATTCTCCCACTTATTCGTCACTAGGTGCCGAATTATCCTACTCGAGACAATGTCTCTTCGCAATGCACGGTGCCTTTTGCACCCAAACAGGCACTTTCTTCATCCGTGTTTCAACCAATTTCTTCAGCACGTCCTTACTCTGAGGAACCTCAATATATCAAGAACGAGATGACTTATTCACTCGTTTAAACCGAGCCATGTCTTTGGATTTCCAACCCTACAGAAGTAGCAAAGAAAATTCTCGACCCCACTGCCAATTTCCTTCAGAAAACTCCTGCCCATACTCAGAAGTTTTATGAATTTATCTTAGCAGACTCTCAATCATGTCTGTTCAAACCTCTTTTGGATAAAGCCCAAAATTATGTGACGCATACCACGGTATGGATCAACAAAATAATCTCGCCAAAGGGATGAGGAGATCACCCAATGAAAGTCAGAAAACTTTCCCATCCTTTTCACCCACAATTTTTTAGCTATTATGATTACAGGGATACATGGTTTAACGTATTCACATTCCACAATCATGTCAACAAACATTCCTACTTTCTTTTTTGGGGTAAACAACTTCCAGCAGAATTTCTCCAGTGGTTTTTGCACCAATTGTGGCCTGTGTATGGTCATTCATCAGATATTTTCCCATCACCAGTGAAAGACGGTTATGAATATTTTTGCTCCCGATTTCATGGTGACCAACATATCTCTAATTTAATCCAATTTTTCCATAGATTCCACATATCTTGGATCTATATGCAGAAATTTTCTTTCCACAAAAAAGGACACAGGGCATGCCTTGGTTAGCCCTTCAAGGATATTGCAAATGGTACAAAGCGTGGAGAGATGCCACCGACACATACGTACCTGCAATTGAAAAGTGGTTTTCCAAAAACCCCAAGTATCTATCACCAACAGATATTCTAAAGCCTTGTTTTTTGCAGCAGAGGTCCTTAGTTACAGAACGACTTGCAGTATCGACCAACAAGGAAGAGTATATCCAGGAGATGGAAGAAATTATCAGGCAACTAAAGGGTAATGATGTACCCGATCAACAGTCATCATCATCATCTGAAGCGCAATAAGAAGAAGATGACCCTGACTATGACCTATAATAAGTCAAAATCAGGACCAATTTGTCGCTGACATCATAAATAATGCCCGCAAAGAATTTTCTAGAAAGTTACTGTAGCAATGTGACTGTAGATTATTATGCACTTATTACTGTAGATTACTGTGCACTTATCACCGTACACTTTCACTGTAGTACGGTCTATAATTCTATAAATAGACTCCCTCACTCACTTCATAAGGCATTCAATCCTTCTCCCAAATTTTTAATACTTCTCTCTACACATTTCTCTCTCTAAATCCTCTCAACACTTAAGATCTCTATACCCTGTAAACTTTTAAGTTTCAATTTTTAATATTTGTATTTTAATTTCTTATTATCAATAACACTTCTGGACGGCTCTGCCGCCAGATTTTATGTTTTAATCTTATATTAACATACTTGCATTCGGTCGGCTCTGTCGCCTGTTTTATTTAGCATACGCTTTCATATGGTCGGCTTTGCTGCCTAATTTTAATTTTGTTACTTGCTTCCTTTTCCTTACTTTCCTCGTATTTCCCAGTCCCCTCTAACCCTTCGGGGACTAGCTTTCGCCCCTCTTTACATTACTATTCTTATTTATGGTTCTTGCCTTACATACTCAGTACATTATTCCTACCGACGTCTCTTTTATTTGTGGATGCTACCTGTCCTGCTGAAGGTCCTTATAGACAGGTAGACGAAGCTCCCCACCACAATAGGTTGCCCAGTTCAGCGGTTATTGGCGAGATCCCTCCTCTGGACTTGTCGTGGTCTTGGTAAGTATTTTTGTTATAGACATTATGGGTATATGCCGGGGCCCTGTTGCGATAATTTTCCTGCACTTATGTTTCTTTAGAGGCTTATAGACAGGTGTTGTCTCATGTATCGTTTTGGATAGCCTTGTCGGCCCATGTTATATGTGCTTATGTCGTTATCTGTCATTGTTGGTTGTTTATGATTCATGTCTACCATTTATATTGACCTTGTTGGACCTTACAGATAATAAAAAAGGTTAGATAAAATGTACGTTGGTGCTCGGCAAGTATGGCCCGGTTACCTATCATGGCCCTCCAGTTTGGGATCGTGACAACGTGGTCCCCATCCTCGGCCCCCTTTGTTCTGAGACGGAGGGCAAGAGCCTTAAAGAGTTGGACGACGTTACTCTCTCGAGGAGCATTGCTGGTCTCTCCCTTAGAGTGAGTTTCTAACGTTCTGTTTTCTCTTCTTTTTACCCTTGCTTCTGTTTCTAATTCATTTATTTTCTTTTTGTGGTTGCAGACGATGATATTGGAGATCGAGAGAGACCGAAGGGAGGAGAGGCATAGGAAAATTTTTGTGAGATTGCAAAATAAATACTTTGAGTACCGATGTAAGCACCGAGAACTTCATCGGTGACTTAATGAGGGGGAGACATGCAGGCCCTTCGAGAAGAGTTAAAGGAGAAAGATGATGAATTTGTAAAGTCCATCGAGAAGTGCAGCGTCCTGAGGGGATGTTTAGGAGTAAGAAGGAGGAGCTTGAAATCAGCAAGGGTGTGGAGGCCCAGTGTAGCAATCTTCAAGCGCAAGTGGTTGAACTGCATAGGCAATTGGAAGAATGTCGTCTTCAGTTGCAGGGCCTTATAGGTTAAGATGCTGAGAAGCAAAATGAGCTTGAGAGGGCAGAATCTTTCCACATGGACGCTCAGATGAGATTGCAGGTGCTTGAGCTAGCGAACAGCACCTTCAGGCTGAGCAGGAGAACAACCAGTCCGCGGAGAAATCTAAGGAGGAGCAACTAAAGGGGATGGTCGGAGAGATGGAGAAAGATAATGCCTTCCTTCGTGGTCAAGTGATTGTATTAGAAGCTGAGAAGGCCTAACTGCTTGTACAACCCTCCTCTTCCCATACTTCGGAATTTCCCAGCGTTCCTCGGGCATCGTATGAGGAATGGATTCATGTCGAAGCTCAATTGGATGTGTACCAAAATTTGTACAAGGCGGGATCCATTTCTGAGGCTGCTCTAGAGGATGTCCGTGTTAAAGCCCGTGAAGCTCGAGTCACTTGTGGGTATGATTCCGCTACTCCTGAGGGCGATGAAGAGGGAGATAATGAAGTCGTTGACCGTCTTGAAGAGGATTCCTGGAATGATACCGCTTATCTCGATGGCGTGGGCGGTGTAAGCGGGGCTGACCAAGGTGGCGAAGACATCGGTAGTCAGGATGGTGAAGGCGCAGAAGGTCCTGATGGTGGTGATCAGTAGTTTTTCTTCTTCTCGTTTTTGTTAAATTTTATGTGTAGTTGGTGGCGTCTTCATGAGCCTTTGTAAAAAATATTTCAAGTATGAAATGCCAACTTTGTTTTTTGCATATGCTTCTCTTCATGTGGTTTATTTTTATGTATGTTTTTTAATTCTGTCGCTTGGTTGTCTTTGATTTTTTATTGCCCGTGATCACTTAATTGCGAGTTGCGGCCAAAGGTTGATTGGCGTTTGTTCGAGCGAGGTCGAACATGATCTTTTGTCAAGACTCTGGCCGAGGGTAAGTATATGCTAGTTCGAACTAGGTTGGCTATAGCCTGAATTTAGTTGTGGTCGAGGGCTGGTAAGTGTTATGTTCGAATAGGGTCGAACATAACCTACTTTTAATTATGGCCGAGGCCCAGTAGGTGTTAGCTCAAACAAGGTCGAACATAAACTGAATTTAATTAGGGTCGAGGGTCAATCGGTGTTAGTTCGAACAAGGTCGAACATAACCTGAATTTAATTATGGCCGAGGGCTAGTAGGTGTTAATTCGAACATAACCTGAATTTGATTATGGCCAAGGGCCAGTAGGTGTTAATTCGAACAAGGTCAAACATAACCTGAATCTTAGAAAGATGTGCTGATAACCGTAAAGTTTCCTCGATATTGTTGCTTTGGTTACATACTTGGAGAAATTTACAAGCTTTTTGGGCGTTGGCTGGCGCTCTAGTCCTAGTCCCAGTCTATCTAATCCTTTCGTTGGTTGACCTGGATAGTATTTGAGAGGACGAGCAATGAATTAATAGTCAGTGTCATCCGCGCGTACTTTGACTTAAAGTGTTCCCGTCGCCTCGTTAAAAACATCCTTGAGAAATCCAACTGGGACAAAAATCAAGTGAAGGAAAAGAGTATACCATTTGGGACGCTTTATCTTTTAAAAGTTTAAGTATTTGAGGTGGCTAATATTCCAGTTGTTTGGTATTAACTTTCCTTCCATTGTTTCTAATTGGAATGATCATTTATTTGCTTTTCATGTGACTTTGTACAGACCGTCCCCGTTTGTTCCTAGTTTGCCTTCCTGTGGGTCTTTGCCCGCTTGTGTTTTAGCTTTAAGCACGTAGACCCCGACTTTAAGCGGCCTGAACTTTGCTTTCTTGTTATAATAGAGTTTTACTTGTTATTTCTGGCAATCATTGTTATTTAGGCCATATCTCTTCGTCGAGTTCCTGCCTTCTACTTTTGTCGTTGCTCGTACCGCTCTCATGGGAGTACCTTAGGCTGGGTTCTCCGACCTCGACTGGTATTACTGCATCGATCCCATAGACCAAAGAGTAGGGTGTCTCTCCTATGCTCGCTTTCGAGGTTGTTCGATAAGCCCACAGTACTTCTAGTAGTATTTCCGGCCATAATCCCTTAGCTTCTTCAAGCTTTTTCTTCATAATATTCAGTATCGACTTGTTGGAGGACTCTGCTTGCCCGTTGCCTGCGGAATGGTACGGCATCGAGAGTATCCTTTTGATATGTTATTTCTCAAAGAACTCGGCGGTTTTCTATCCCGTGAACTGGGGTCCGTTGTCGCAACTGATCTCTTTAGGGAGGTCGAACCGGTATATGATGTTTCTCCATATAAAGGTGATTACTTCCTGTTCTCGTAGTTGGGCGAATACTCTTGCTTTCACCCACTTAGAAAAGTAGTCAGTTAAAACCAAAAGGAATCGTACATTACCTCGCCCTGCCGGAAGGGGGCCCACGATGTCCATTTCCCATTTGATGAACGGTCAAGGTGAGGTGACCAAGTGGAGGTGATCGCCCGTCTGGAGACTCCTTGAGGCGTAATTTTGGAATTGCTCGCATCTTTTTGCGAAGTCTGTGGCCTACGTTTTCATAGTGGGCCAGTAGTATCCTGCCCCTATGAGGCATCTGACCGGAGCCCGATTGCCGGAGTGAGCTCCACAATAGACCTCGTGGACCTCTTCAAGGACGCGTCGAGTTGGGTTTGAACCCAAGCATTTTGCTAGAGGTCCCCCATAAGTTCTCTTATACAGGTCGTTATGGATGAATTGTATCTGGCCGCTTGCATTCTCAGTTTCTTGGCCTCTATTTTATCATCTAGGAATATGTCATCCTGCAAGTATGTAATAATGCGATTGTGCCAGTCCCAAATTAAGTTTATGGTTCTTACCTCGACTTGGTCTAGCGACGAGTTGAGGAGGTGGACCATGTTTCGGTCTCCGGTTGTAATGTTTTTGATGGCTGCGGCTAGCTTAGTGAGGCCATCTGCCTCAGCGTTCTGTGCTCATGGAATTTGGTCGAGCTAACATTCGTCGAACTCTGACAACAACTTGCAAATTTCAGTCTGATATTTTTGCGATCTTTGTTCCTTGATTTAGAAAGTTCTTGTGACTTGGTTGACTATGAGTTGGGAATCACAACGCAGTTTTAACCGTTTCGCCCCATACTTGAGTGCTAGCCTCAAACCTACAATTACGGTCTCATACTCAGCCTCATTGTTAGTCATATTCGGGCACCTTATGGACTGGTGAATTACTTCACTGGTTGGGACTTCGAGTACGAGTCCCAATACGGACCCTGACGCGTTAGTTGCGCCATTGGTGTACAGGACCCATAGGTCTTGTGTTTGGGGGGATGTTTGGGCGGCTTCTCTTTCAACTTCAGCATTACTTTTGCGCTGCAGTCGACGATGAAATCATCGAGCACTTGTGACTTTATCATTGTTCGAGACTGGTACGTGATATCATGTTCTCTCAGCTCTATGGCCCATTTGGCCAGCCTTCCCGATAGCTCAGGTTTATGCAAAATGCTTCCTAGGGAGAAATTTTTGACGACCAAGATGGGGTGGCTTTAGAAATACGGTCTAAGCTTTCCCGAAGCTAGGGCCAGTTTTTCGAGGTGAGGGTACCTCGTCTCGGTGTCGACTAATGTTTTGTTAATATAATAGATGGGGGATTGCGTACCTTTATTTTCTCGAACCAGGACTGCGCTCACAGCTACTTTGGATACAACGAGGTAAATGAGGAGTTGTTCCCTCGACTCCGATTTTGAAAGCAGTGGTGGAGACGATAAGTTTTCTTTCAATTCCTATAGGGCCTGGACGCACTCAGAAGTCTATTAGAGGTTGTTATCCTTCTTAAGTATGCCAAAGAATTTGTGACACCTATTTGACGATTGTGAAATGAACCTTGATAGGGCGGCGATTCGACCAGTCAACCTTTGAACCTGTTTTTTGGTGGTCAAGTGTTCTGGTATCCCCTTGATGACTTTGATTTTGTCAGGATTGACCTTGATCCCTCGCTGTGATACCAGGAAACCTAGAAACTTTCCTGATATTACGCCGAACGCACACTTTTTTGGGTTTAGTTTCATTTCGTATCGTCTTAGTATGTCGAAAATTTCTCTCAGATGGTCGATGTGATTTTCTTTCGTTTTGGACTTGACCAGCATGTTGTCTATATAGAATTCAATTGTTTTGCCAAGTTAGTCCTTGAAAATCCTTGTCACTAACCTTTGATAAGTTGCCCCTACGTTTTTTAGCCCGAAGGGCATGACCCTGTAGCAATATGTCCCCTGATGGATGATGAATGTAGTTTTTTATTGATCTTCTTCTTCCATGAGGGTTTGATTATAACTTGAATAAGCATCCAAGAAGCTCGGTAATTCATGTCCGGTCATTGCATCGATTAGTTGGTCGATATGGGGTAATGAAAACGAATCCTTGGGGCACTCTTTGTTCAAACCTGTGAAATCCACGCACATCCGCCATTTCCCATTCTTCTTTTTCACCATGACCATGTTGGTGACCCACTGGGGTACTTCGACTCCCTGATGGAGCCATTTTCCAATAGTGTTTCCACCTCTTCACGTACCGCATCATTAATTCCGGAGTTGAACTTACGTCTGACCAGTCTTAAGGGGGGGTGGGTGGAATGGGTCGATATTCAGTTTGTGCGTGGCGATTTCCTTTGGGATACCTGGCATGTCTGCATAGCTGAAAGCAAACAAATCTACGTTAGCTGCTAAGAATTGATGAAATTTACTTGCTTCCTAAAGTTTGCAGCCGATGTAAGCCTTTTTGTTGTGGTCGATAAGGTCTAATTGAACGGGGTTGAGGTCTTCTATGGTCGCTCCTGCAACATCGACCATATCTGGGTCTCTGATATCGTCCCCCCTGTCATTATGTGCCGACATCGACCCTGCGGATTGTTATGCCTCTTTTTCTTTGTCCCTCTTTTGTTGGGTGGCTGAGCTAGCTAGGGCGATGTGGTAGCATTCTTAGGATGTGCGTTGTTCCTTTTGTATACTAAATATTCCCCTCGGAGTTGGGAACTTGATAACCTGGTATAAGCTGAAAGAGACGACTCTAATGGTGTGTATCCATGGTCGCCATAACATGGTGTTGTATGTTGTGTCTTGGTCCATGATGTGGAATGTGGTTTCCAGAGTGAAACCATCGGCTAGAATGGGGAGTGTGATTTCTCTAGATGTTCGCTCAACTACATTGTTAAAACCAGTTAGCATGATGCAACGTGACGTTATCTTATCTTCGAGTTTCATTTGTGCAATTAATCGAGGATGGATAATGCACGTGCCGCTCCTGTCATCTACCATAATGTGTCTCAAATTAGTATCTAAAATTCGTAAAGTAATAACGAGGACATCATTGTGAGCTGTTGGTGTCTGAGTTATCAAAGATGATACTTTCTTTGAGTCGGTCATACCGTTCGCGGATGATTAATCGCTTGAGCTTGTGGGTAGTGGTGAATTTCATGTTGTTGATGGATGAGTCGTCGCTGTCGCTGATGATCGCTGTCGCTGATGATCATGTGGATGGTACGGGCTCGCGAGGGTGACTTTGGCGGTCCTTGGTGTTGATCGTGTTCTCTGGCGAAGTTCGTCCTTCCACGGTCGCTTAGCAACTCTTCGAGGTGTCCTTGTCGCAACATGTTTACGACCTCCTGCCTTAGGGCGATGCAATCCTCGATTTTGTGTCCTCATTATTGATGGAACTCGCAGAGGGCGTCGGATTTTCTGGTACTCGTATCTGACATTATCTTCTGTGGCCACTTTACCTTTGAGCCAAGTTTCTCCAAAGCATAGACTATCTCTGTAGGTGACACACAAAAATTATGAGCGGATAGTAAAGGGGGCATACCTCATTCGTTCCGGTGAGTCCCGGTCCTTGGTCTAGACGGGCCCTCTTCGTAGCGGGGGGAAGCCGCAGCAGTTGTTCTGACATATGACTGATGTCGTTCCCTATTAGGTCGCTGAACTGTGAGATCTCTTCTGGCCTCATTCCTTCGATCGTTTCTGGATTCGACATATATCGAGGTCTATCGATGAGTGGGTCCATTGAGGTCGTCCTCATCTGCTCAAACATCGGCATCCCTGCTCAGGCCGTTCTAAAAGGCCGAAACCGCCATTCCTTCGGATACATTCGACAAAGTCATCCTCACTCGATTGAACCGGAAGAGGAAGTCTCTCAACCCTTCCCTTAGTGCCTGTTTAATGGCAAATATGTCGTTCGCTCTCGCTTCGACCTTCTTGGCCCCAACACGGGCCATTACGAACTTGTCGGCCATCTCTTCGAAAGTTTTAATGGAGCGCGTTGGTAACTGTGAGTACCATGTTAATGCTCCTTTCATGAGGGTTTCGCCGAATTTTTTCAGCAAAATGAAGGATACTGCTATATTCCGGGTCGGTCGTGCCATCGTATAATATTCCGGGTAGGTCGTGCCATCATATATCCTGAGGTAGGGCAGCATTTTGAAGGTTTTTGGTTGGCATGGGGAACAACGTCATCACTGTACAGCTGCTTTATGAAACAACCGGCGTCTCTTTTTGGTAGCAATGTAGGGTCGCCTGGTATTTTATCGACCAGCTCCTGATGTGCTTTCTTCTGATCTCGGAGCGCCTTATTTTAATTCTCCATTTCTTCCATCCTTTTTAGGATGGCTGTAAGGGTGTTATCACCTGCATTATCAATGACAATGTGAGTTGTACCTGTCGTTGGACGGGGTGGCTGATTGCCCTGCCCGTCCGTTTGTTGGTTCGTAACAGTCCTTGCGGTTTCTGTAGTTGAGCCTAGGGTGGGTTTTTTGAGGATGTTCGTCAGCATGTCGGTCAACCACGCCTCGAGAATATTTTTGACAGTTGGGGGTGCCCTTTCCTCTGCAAACTTAGAGGCTCCTTTGCCATGAGGTTTTATTATGCTGTAGAGTGGGGGTGGCGACCCATCTCGCCTAGGGGACGCACTCGGCGTTGTATCTTCACCAGCTATTTCGCAGCTCTCGTTGAGGATGTTATGATGGTTGTAGGTAATTCAGTTGTTATCCTTACCCTTTCTTCTCGGTTACCTGCCATGTTAGATTTTGCACAAGGAAAGAGAAAAGGTCTTGGGCTTTGTGACGTTAGTGACCGGTGTTAGTTATAGATCTAGAGGAGACTAAGAGTTTAGCTAAGAAATCCCATATACGGTGCCAAATTGTTTGACCCAAAAACGTAAATCTTGGTTCAAATAATTAATTTCAGTCAAACACATGTCAATCTTACTTAAGAATAATATCCTCAGATCTTGTAAATCAGAAAAGGTGGTTGAGTGACGTTTATGAGGACATTAATGATTCTATGTAATAAATGCCTTTTACTATCAAGAACAGCAACAGTGTGTTAAACGACAATACAATGACATTCATGCAATTAAGAGGAATAATTTAATCAACAAGAGGTGGAACAAAAGAACCTTCCACTTGACAATGATTGAACGATAAATCCTCAAATTGTTGAGGATTCCTTGAATATGACGAGAATCTTAGTGAAAACTGAAGT
The DNA here is from genome assembly GCA_002018475.1 of Nicotiana obtusifolia. Lineage (NCBI taxonomy): Eukaryota > Viridiplantae > Streptophyta > Magnoliopsida > Solanales > Solanaceae > Nicotiana > Nicotiana obtusifolia. The sequence continues at coordinate 202,914 of MCJB01002669.1, read as the reverse complement.
CTTGTATTGAGTGAAGAATGAATCTTTTTCAAAGTGTTGTTCTTACAATTGAGTCTCACATTCCTTTATTCTCACGCTTTTTCCTAGTTATCGACCTCGACCATGATTGGCACCTCGACCATGACTCATGTTGACTCCTCGGCTATGAGCTTTACTGCTTCCTGATCCACCTCGACTTACGGCGGCTCGAAAACCCTTTCCTTAGAATTATCTTTTAGACCAGATTTTGACCCATACAGCTACCAAGTGTGTTTGGCATAGGTGAATCCCTTAGTGTGGATGACCATTGATTGCCTTTGGCGCCTGTGCCAGGAAACGGGGGAGGAGCTATCCTTAGCTCACGCGATGAACCTTCATTCCCCCAAGATCTTCCGTGGGGGGATGATCAACTTCAGCAAGCGAGGCCACTATGCATTGCTATCCAGCATAGATGATGATAACGATCGTGGGTGGATGGAACGACTTGTTTCCGTTGCCACCAGTTACATCATCCCGACCTTGACTCCTTCCTTCCCGGAACTGTGGAACAACACTCATAAGTATATGATTTGTTTCTACTCTTGCTATAGATCCTTCCTCGTCATTATTAACTTTCCTTCCTTTATCTGCGTTAATGACTCGGTGGGTTCCCCTTAGGGTTAAAGGCTTGGACCAATGGGTTCAGAAAATTTTGGACGTTACTACGCCTGAAACTCGCTCATGGAAAGAGCTGTCCCTGAAATATGGGTGGAAGGACAGGAATCATGGTAAGTTGAACTCATCTTGTCCTTACCTTTTCTTATTAGAAAGTTGTCTGATTCTTCTCTCTTGATGAATATAGGTCTACCCCAGGGCTCAGTTGTCGTCCCCGAGGAGGACGTTTTGGCTGATTCTGCTAATGCGGCGAAGCTGCTGGAGAAGGCTTTTTCACAAACAGGCATTTCCGGGCCTACTTCTGGTGCGAGTACTTTTTCTCAGAGTCCCCGGCTAGAGAACAAGAAACCAAAAAGAAGGCATTCCTCC